>BMAO01021287.1:0-126160 GCA_019973975.1 Trichonephila clavata
CGTTAAATTGTGAAATTGGATGTTTTCACAACCTTCTCTAGTCAAAAAAGAGAGCCCAATTGATATTCCTAAACTTATTTCAACTTTATAATTTGCACCAAATCTTGTTATTGCATTAAGAGCTTCGCTTTTTTTGCCAATAAGTGCAACAAGAAGTGTTTTTCAAAATTAAAACTAATAAAAAATTTCTTAGAATCCACAATTTTCTTCTTTAAAATAGATTAAATGGTTTTGCTTTATTGTCTACCGAATATGAATTAACTAAACAAACTGATTTTAAAAAATTGATTAAAAAGTTTTCAGAATTAAAATTTAAAAAAAATGTAATTTTTTTGTTTGTTTTTGTTTTGCTTTATTTTTGAGTTTTAGTTATTTTATTGTGATGCCTTTTGTTCGTAAGAATTATTCTTAAAATGTGTGTATCTATGTGAGCATAAATACACAATTTATCTTTTGAAAAATAATTTTTTTACTTTGGGGAGAGGGGCGCCATTTTCCATTCTTGTCCGAGGCGGCGAAACTGCTAGAGCCGGCCCTGTCATTATACGCGGGGTGTAAAAATATGAGAGCTTTAAAGTTAAAAAAATAATTCTAGAAAAAAATAAGACTCCTACATAGAGATCGAAATACTCTTTATTTAAGAAAAAAAAACAACGACATTCCTAATGAAATTAAGGGGGGGGGGTTATAGTTCTAGAAGTATACCACTTTTTAAAAAAAATATTTGGAATAATACCTGAAATAAATGACTTCAAAACAAAAGAGCATAGCACACGTACATTTCAGGTTTCTTAAAAAAAAAAAAGAGGTGCGCGTTATACGGGAAATATACCTAAAAATAAAAAAGAAGAAGAATACAGCCTGAAAGTATATGTGCACGTTATACGCCGGATTTTACGGTATTTAAATATATAAGCATTAGTCAAAATATGAAAAATTCTCTAAAGAGGCGGCACATTAGGTCTTCGCACGCGGCGGCCGACTCCCTAGGATCGGCCCTGTAAATGGTTTTGCAAGATTGGCTATCGAACATGAATTAGCTGAACAAACTGATTTAAAAAATTGATTAGAATGTTTTCAGAATTAAAAGTCAGGAAAAACACTTGTAGTCTTTTGTTTATTTTTGTGTTTTTAGTACTTATGTATTGTTATTCTGTCTCTTTGTTCGAAAATTATTCAAGTTTTGTAGGTGTAGATCTGTAAACAATTTACCTTTTTTAACAACTTTTTACTTTGGCATTTTCCATCTTTGTCCGGGACAGAAAAAGTTGAAGATGGCTAGAACTTTTATATTATTAATCACTGTACAAAATTCATTCTGTTTCTTATTTCATACTCGTTGAAGATTCTTAATTAAAGCTGTAGATCTTTCAAAATGAAATGAATGGTTAAAATAAAATGAAATTCTAAACTAATGATTCTCAGTTTAAGACAAGAAGATGACCATAACTGCGGAGCATCAAAAATAAAATAAAAAATGTTAGTATGACTTGATATAACTACTCTTAAGCAACTATTTACACTTGAAAAAATTCATTTTTATAATATAATGAATCAATAGGCCGCGGTAGCCTAGTGTTCAAAGTAATGGACTCGTGACTGGCGAGTCATGTGTGAGTTCTAGCCTAGTACCTCTGAATACCCACCCAACAGAAGCGGCCGATGCACGATAAATGCGTCGAGGCTCAAATGTTCTCCTGTTGATGTGGTGTGGAAGTCGGGGTGCCAGCTCAGGTGTCGTTCTCATTGCTTGACCATGGTTCAAAATTACGTGGTCTGTCACCAAAAGCCTTTGTGTAGCTGAATAGTAAGATGTTAATATATATATTCAATCACTCATTCATAATAAATCACCATCTCTATTTAATTATATTAAGCAATCAGAATTTATTCAGGCGTTATACACTGCTGTTTGATCGGATCAACTTGTTAAGATTTATTAAAAATGATGTTCATTGAAAATCAAAACAGTCATCCCGTTTTCAATGATATTATGTATTCTTTAATTTAAAGGTGTCCTTTCATATAAATTGTCAAGTGATTAAAAGGAGAAAAAGGAATTCAAATACCTAAAATTTTCCTTGCTTGAAAATTATGTATCTTTAATTGTGGTTTAATACACATAGTTAAAAGATAAATCTCTCTCTTTATATAGTTTTTATAATCACATAATTAATATGTATATATAAATATTGGGTTGATCATTACTTGAATTTTATTTTAGATAAGCGTTTTCAAGATTTCACTTTAAGAAGAGTTTTTTTAAAGGCTCAGAGAATATAGAAATATGAAGGACTTAAATAGGAATATTTGATTCAAGTGTAAACTTTTCCTAATTGGAGTGAAAACTAAAGTAAAAAGTCAAGCAAATCTAATTCTAATGTTATCCTTTATTCAATATTGGCTATAATCTGTGAATAAATCTAAAATCGGTGCTAATTAAAACATTCAATTTATTTTATAAAGAGAGATAAGTGATTGTGATGTAACATTCTTTTTCGGCACTTTCACATCTAGAATTTCCTTAGTGACTCAATATTCAGTCTTTAATAGTAATAAAATGTTTTTAAAATCATTTTCCGAGTTTTTGATATTTATATAATAATTTTAAGTATTTATTATCAGAAAACACTGAATAAAAAAAAATAAGGAACAATTAAAATTTAAAATCATCATTATCTAAGTGAAAAAAACACCTTTTATTTTTTTTATTGATATTTAAATTACAGAAATTGTAATTTTGGCTGTAATTGTACTTAAGTGTGATTCAAATATAGAAAAATAAAGTGTACAAAATAGAAAACCTTTAATTTCATTGAAAAGATTTTTTGAATCTTTTATAGCTTGTTTAGAGAAAAATATTATTCAAATATTTTACACAGATTATCAATTTAAAAGTGCTTTACTAAATTAAACAAAAGATTTATATATATATATATATATATATATATATATATATATATATTATATATATATATATATAAATAAATTTTTTCTTAAGTTGATACAGCACAAAAAAGAAAACCAAGTAGAATTTTAAGAAATGAAGAAATTTCGAAAGTGCATTAGCATACATTGTAAATGTATAAAAATAAGAATGCATATACAACGTATAAAATGAAAATACTTTTACAGATGAAAAAATATAATAAATGTATAAAAATAAATCTCAAGATCTTCCAGTTTTTTTTTCTTTCTTAATCTGTTTTGAAAGATGGTGAAAATTTATATGTTATAACTTGAGAAAAATTTATTTATATCCCTTACTGCCTCCTTTTTAAAAATCTAAAATTGTAAAAGTCGTGTTGTTTCCTGTTTTGGTTGTTAAAAAATTCAGGTTTTATTTTCCACAATTTTAAAAAAAAGCCATTTCCCCCTAAAACTTAAAGTTAAAAAAAATTAAAGTAATGAAAACGTGAGAAAAATAAAATAATATATATATATTGTACAGTATAATTATATATTCATTTCCAAACTACATCTCAAAAAAGAAAACATTATTTTTAATTGTGCAGGGAAAAAGAGAGCTTTTGCAGAAACGTGGAATTCCCCCCCCCCCCGCGAGTTTAATGTATTACTACGCGTAATTTTCTCCGGCGTAATAATCTTGCATATGGTTGCTATAATCTTGTCAACTCAAGAATGGCGATCGACCTTTGGCTAGAAAATAGGATTTGGCGTTCGAACATCTTTCACAATTTTTTCGAAATAGTTCTCCATTTTACCTGAAGGTAGCGCTGTAAGCGGCATTCTGTGATTGGACGAAAAAATTTGTGGAACTGGTTACCAAAACATACCATCAATCGCGGTCGTTTGGCGTAACTTTTTTAGTTCAAGTTTTGGGTGGGCGATACTAAAGCTGTTCCAAAAAATGTAACAATCAAACATTATAATTCAAAGTTATAAAATACCTAATCAATAAATCTCCCCGCTAGAATTTTATATACGAACCTTTCAGCACTAGCGCTATAGCAATAATGATTTTAGTAGGTTCAATTAAGCCAACGATGAACTTGGCGATTTTCAAAAAGAGGCCAAAAATATCAAAGTAACCCATCCTTGTTTGTAGATTATAGGAATAGGTGCTGCCAACGAAATTGCGCATTACACGTCCGGCCTTGTTTGTTCCTTTTATCTGTCACTATCCATTTATATACCAACTGCGAGATATTTATTGCTGTTTCAGAGTTGTTTTTTTTTAAAGAAGAGCAATTTATCTTGTCTTTAAATGAATCTTTAAGAATAAGAAGAGCCTTTGAAATATTTGTGTTTAGTAGTACAGTGACAGCAAAATTATATTTTTTATATATAACATTTCCACGACAAATCAAACAAGTTGTTGATCCATGTTTTTTTATACGAAATAGTCAAGGTCCAATCGTCTTGAAACAGCAAATATTTTTTAAACATGAGGGACAGTTAAAAATTAGTTACACCTATAAAATGGTCGCTACTGCATTTGTTATCACCAACCATTATAATTACAGAAAGAAAAAAAATTATTTCACAATTTGTACCAGCACGACATCGATAGCAAAATTGATAGATTTGATTGCTTGATTGATAGAACTCGCTAAATTTTTAATATATTATTCCTAAATAATTGAATTTGTTATTGCAATGGATCTAGACCGGGCCACTCAGAATGGTTCGGTGGGCCACAGGTTGAGTATCGCTGATTTAAAGGTACCGAGGAAGTTTTTGGTTCTCCTCGTAATGGTAATTTTATGGGTACCTGAAACTGCTAGCAGAGTTCGACTCATTCATTCGTGAATATATTGAGCTGCTAGAACTACGACAAAATCGTTAATATCGTACTTATCAAAAACAATATATGAGCAAAAGTTGAGATCATGGCCAAGGAAATTATTAAAAAATTATATAACTCAAATAAAATACAATTACACAAAGTACTATACAACCGTGGTGGATTCAACAGCAGATTTGTCCCACAATTACTAACTTGCTATTATACTACGATAATGTTTTCGGGGAAAAGTGTATGAAAGATGTGTCTAATTAATTTAGATTATTAGTCATATACAGGTTTATATTTGATTATCTACAATAATTTTTAGAAACAAATGGACTGTTATTGGATAATTGTAGGGACAGTCATATGACAACGCTGCCAATATGTCTGGTCCATATAATGGTGAGCAAGCTGTACTAAAAAAAAAAAATAAATTTGCTAATTATGTGCCGTGTGCTGCACATTCTCTTAATCTAGTTGTGCAGAATACGGTTAAGGTTGCAACTGAAATCGTGAACTTCTTTGGTTTAGTGCAACAAATATATGTTTGCTTTTCTACATCGACCTATAGGTAGAGATTTCTAAATCGTGAACTTAAACTGAAATTTACCTTAAAAGATTAAGTCAGACCAGTGGTCTTGTCACTACAATCCTTTGAAGCCTCAAGAGATAAATATTGTAGTATCATGAATATTCTTAAGACATTTAGTGACAATGAAAATCAGAAATTGAATTTCAAAAGAGGCAGCAACTTCATTTTAAAAAAATTAACAAAACTCAATACTGCCATTTTATCTACATTTTGGGAAGAAATTTTAGAAAGATTTAATTCAGTTAACAAAAAATAACAGATTCTTGGGTTTGGAATATTAAAGGAGTATCAAGACGCAGCCAAAAAATTAAGTCCTAATGTTGAAACAGAATACAGCGATGTGAACTCGGGACGGGTTATTTCAAAATTTGCAGATAAATTCACAGAAAAAACTGTGTATGGGACAGAAAAATTTAAAAGAAACGCGATTATTGTAACGTTAGATAAGGTAATCCTTGATTTAAATAGAAGTAGTAAAGTATATATTTGCAGAATATAGTAAGAAATTAAAATTTTTGATGGATTTGCAAGATCAAAGTAAGGAAAACGTCGACCTGGAGAGCGTTCGCGCTATTACTGATTACTATTTAGATCAGGCATGTCAAACTCATTTGATATCACGTGCCGCATGAGCTATTTTATATTAAGTTGAGGGCCGCATGTTTTCAATGTTCAAAAAATTAATAAAGCAGAGTTTTAGAATGATTATATTCTATATTTATAAAACTCAACGTATTATAATTAAACATACATAATAGTTTAATATTTCATTTTATTTTTCAGATTGTGTTTCATAAAAAAATAAAAAGAAGAGTTATAATACGTAATACAATTTAATATTACTTTTATAGAACATATTTAACATCTTTTTCCCCCTCAAAAAATAATCAAAATTTAGGTTATATTGAACTGATGTAATTTTTAAAAAATGATGATAAATGTTGATCATTTTAGCTCGACCTTTTTGAATTTTTCATATTTTCATTAAAGGAAAAAGTTTCTCGCATAAATAAATACTTCCAATCATAGCCACTGAATATACGCGTAACAAATGATAACATTTTAAGAAACCTCTCAACAGATGAATAAGTACAAAAACCTAGATTTTCAATTTTCAAACATTTTTGCTTCAGCAAAGAATCACAACAGATTTCAATTAATGTCATTTGTAAGATTTCATCAACAATTTCATTATCGATAGATAGAGGTGAAGTTAAGAAACGAAATAGTAATTCAAAATTTTTAAAATCGGAAAATGTTCGATCGAATTCCATTTCTAATAATTTAATTTAGTGAGAATATTCTGTAAATTTAAATTTAAGTGATTTAATCAATAGATTTTGAAAGCTTTCAAAGTGAGACAAGTTTTCTCTTTCTGTTTGTAATAATTTTTTTTGAAACTTATTTTTTTCAAATAGCATTGTAACTAAAGGATTTTTACCTTGGAGCTTAAGTAAGTTAAGGAGTTGACTAGTAATATCAACTGAGAAAGCTAGGGTCTTTACCCAATGTTCATCTTTTAACTCAGCAAATTCATATTTTTTTTGTTTCCAAGAAAATAATGATTTCATTCAGCAATTTAAAAAAAAATGTCTTAACACTTTATGACTCAAAATCCATTGAACTTTTGTAAAATATGTTTGACCAATAAATTCACATTCTGTATTTTCCAGAAATGAAGCAAATCGACGATGCTAAAGTCTATATTCTCGAATATAGTTTACAATTTTGCTAACTATTTTAAAACATGTCCAATATCTAAATAATGCCCAAGAACAGTACTTACTATGGAATAATGCAATGAAAATGTTTAAAATTATTTTTACCATGCTGTTTGCTTGTTTCTTTTACATTTGCAACTCGTTAGTAATACTGGTCATGGTAAATGCATTATCAGTTGCACAACAAACCAAATTTTTCAAGGAACACTTCATCAAAAGTTTAAAAAATTCATCAAAAATATGTATTATGCATAATACATGACTGGACTCCTCTATAATTCTCAACTATTTCATAACCTTTGCTAGTTAAAGAATTTCGACTTACAATTTAATTTTTTTTATTTGTGCTGGACATGGAACCGTTTCTTTCCTTTTCCCCCTCAAATCTAAGTTGCCATCAATTTTAAGCCGCACCCCAAATTCTCAACAAATTTTTGTGAAAAATGAAAAATAATATAAAATGTTTTATCGATACAAAATTTTACGAAGTTAAATAAATTTAAAATGAGAACTAATAAGAAAGGAATAATTAGTTGTTTTATCAGTATTATAGACTATTAATTACATACATGAATCCGAAATTGCTGTAAGTATCCCATCCAACAATTTTGCTCTTCGATTCTAAACGGAACCCGATTTTCAATAGCATTACCATTGGAAAAAAAATGCGGCTTCGAATCCCAACAAAAATACGGTTATTCCTAATTAAGCTTACGCTTGACGGTTACGCTTTAATTAAGCATTCACTAATAAATTATTTTTAAGTAAATGGTTTCAATTTGTGCTTGCGATTAAAAGTGACAATATATAATTAGTTTTTACAGCAGTTGTATTGTCTTCAACAAATTTTGGGGGCCGCGGTAGCCTAGTTGTCAAGGTAACGGACTCGATTCATATGAATTCGAGCCTTGTACCGCTGAAGACCCACCATGCAGAGGAGACCGATGCATGTTAAATGTTAAGGGTGAAACGTTCTCCCTTTGGTGTGGTGTGGAAGTTAGGAGAAGGGGTGCCAGCTCAGGTTTCGTCCTCACCTTTGTCCATGATCCGCTGCTAAACGCCCTCGAGTCGCTGAACAGTGTGACGTTTATCTCACTCTCATTCACTCACTCCAACAAATTTAAACAATACTTTTCTCCTTTCATTTTTGAAGATTTGATTTCAGTTCGGGCAAATCGTCTTCACAAAGTTTCGCAACATTTTGTTTATAATTCGTTTTCTGACTTGTGTCTTAGTGCCTTTTAAAATTATATCCCCTAGCAACTGAATTACAGTTTTTGCATATCAGGCACAATATTTTTTTCTTGTTCTCAACATCGAAATATTGCAGTTCCCATTTTTTTCGAAAATTATGATGTTCATCTTCAGTTCATCTTTTATTACTCTGTTCTTGAAGTTTGATCATATTTTTATTAAATGACTTTTTAGTTCATTATGAATAAAAACCAAAATCTACATTCATTCACAAACGATTGAGTAAACACTGCACTTTTTGTCTTGGTCATCTTGGGCGTATTAAATTTTAAAAAATAAATTTTCAACTTCCTCTGACGTCAAGCTATTCGCCTCTCGTTGATTGGACACTTCAAGGAGAAATAAAGGTAGCACATACGATGAATCGTAGGGCGATCTATAGCAAGTAATATTTTTTATGCATTTAAGAATGCAATAAAAATTCATTTTTCATAGTAAAATTAAATGAAAAAATGTAATAAAATGTTAAAAATAATTTTTATTCAAAAGCTATATTTATTATTAAAAAAGATTTTTTTAGAAAAAGAATAGATAGTAGGTTAATATATCGTAAATTTTTAAAAGAGGTTTACCAGAAATAAATTTCAAAATGAAAAAGCTCTTAAAAATTGATATTTATAATTTTGTAAAATGTCTTCGCGGGCCGCAACCTATGTATTGGCGGGCCGCATGTGGCCCGCGGGCCGCGTGTTTGACATGCCTGATTTAGATGATGTAGACCAACATTTAGTAAATGAAGGTGTTTAGTTAAAACCTTATCTAAAACACTGAGCTAGAGTCCGATACTTGTAGTGATATATTCAATTTAATATTTGAAAAGAAGTTAGTTCAGGTTTTTCCAAATTTGTATACCACTTTAAAGATTTTTCTAACGATCCGTATTACTATCTGTGGAGCGTGCGTTCTCTAAAATGCCCTACATAGAAAGCAAATATAGGACACAATGACAAATACTAAGCTTATTTATTAATCACTCCTTTCTATTAATATTGATCTCACCAAAGACTTGAAATGTGAAGAGCAAATAAAAAAATATTCAGCATAAATGTGTAGAAAAGTTTTTTCTTTAAAATTATGTTATTGCTTATAACGTATTTAAATTGTTTGGGGAAAAAAACTTTTAAGTTTCGTATATTTTAAATTTCTCCGCACAATAATTTTTTAGGAAAAAGGCAAATTTTTAATTATTTAGGGGGCCCTCAGATATCGTTAGACCAGGGCCCCCAAAGGTCACGGTCCGTCACTGCTAAAAACCTCTTTTATTTCTGGATTTTTCAGAAGTATACAGACTAATGGAGGTGGTCTATTCTTAAATAGCTCAACTAGGAATTAGAAACAACAACAACAAAAATATTTAAAAAATAATCTGGGTGAATCTGATCCTGGAAGGACTTACCACTGACTTGTTAATTAACTTCTCACATATCCGAATGTAAGAGATTAGAACCCGCAACCTATGGACTCGTAAGCACATAACATACAATTAGACAAAAAGTGTTCACTCCTATCCGGAGGCTGTTACTGTCTTATTTTTAGATACCGCCACTGTACTTCCCGACCAGTGAATAAGGGAACTAACGAGATATTTGTTGTAATGGCGAGTGTGTTACTGTTGCGTCAAGTGAGTTTAACGACTTTGCTTGCTGCATCGAGTGAGTCTGGAGACTTTGTTTGCGGGTAGATGGCGCCACGACACATAAGAAAGTTTGCGGTTTGCTTTTCAGGAAAGATCACCAATGTGCTGGATTAGAACCCGCGACCTATGGATTCGTAAGCACGTAACATACCACTAGACAAAAGGGATTTCCTCGGTCCAGAGGCTGTTATTGGTTTATTTTAGATACCTCCACACCGAGTTACTGGGTTCTCGAAGTTACCTGAGGACCATCGTTGATGAACTTCATCTTTCGAATCGCAATCTCACATGGCTGAGGGTTTGCAACCATGAACCCTCAGCCACCTTAGCCACATATGGCCTGTCAAGGCAGTGCCAAATTTAAGCTCATTTCGGGCCCTTTGCGCAGAAGATCTACGGTCTTCCATTGCACTATCGGATCAAAATTTATTACCAGAAAACCTGGTTAAGTCCACAGTTTATTCGGGCCCTTTTGAGTTTTTCCGGGCCCCTGGCCACCGCCCCAAGCTCCCAGTGGATAAACTGGCACTGCGTCAAGGAATGGAGGAAGACAAGAAAGCCCATTGTGAAAGCTGATTGCTCGTGAGCTGCTAGTGTATGACATTTTTGTGAATTCTCTCAAATTCTTACTTAAAAATATTATCTCTTACAACTCGTTTATTTTTCTTCACGTTTAATTTTTTTTTCTGGTTTTTTTTCTACACTGGTCTCCCTAGAGTCATTTTGAAGAGAAGTGTTATCTCATTCGCATTCATTAACCATTTTTATAAAATCAGTGTATTTTGAATGCTTAATTAGAATTGTTTGATATAGAAATCCACAAATACTTACATTTTTAAACGAACATTTGGATATATTGAAAATATTTCGAGAAACATCATGACAGAATTCAGACGTATCACTTATGTGATAGTTTTAGCTAAGATTGTAGTATGTTTATCCAGGGATTTCCTTTCCACCTAAACCTGTTCCATCTCTTAAAAATAATTTAATTTCTCTTAGGAAGTCAATCTTTTAATTTAAATAGAAAAAATATTTATTTTCTTTCTAGAGTACTTCTTATTATTAAAAATATTTTGTCTCCAAATAATGCTAAAATTTGGTTTTTTGAAATGAATCCTTTGGCAGTAGTAAAAGGAACCATGTGATTGGCTTTATTTTCAGTTTTGTTTTTAATACTTATGTCGTATTTATTTACATGATAAGGTGAAATACAGTATATACAAATGCCGGAGAAATTTTAATATTGAAGAAGTCATATTTTACAAATAGAGATAAATCCATTTTGATAATGGACAAAACATGTTTATTTTATGCAATTTCGAAACGTGTGAATAATTAAACATGACATTGCTGCGAAACTTTAGTATAACTGCATTGCTAATTGTTGCGTTCGAAATCTTTAAAGGTGAGTGATTTGTTTTATAAAAATTGAAATGCAAATTATGTGATTTTCTTTTGATTAATAATAGTCCACCTTATTGCTACTTGTATTCTGTTTCAGTTTTGTCATCCCCAGTATTGTTTATTACCAATGATGGACCAGCAACATTGGACTCTAGTGTTACATTTTCTGCCGTTTTGAAAAATTACGTGCCTAAGCATGAATTGAAATTTGTGTTCGATGATGGCATTCAAAAAACTGAATATGTTGTAGAGAGCTGTAATATGAGCATGAATAGACCAGTTGCATCTAATCTGTACAAAGAGGGCTTTTACACCATGGAAGTCAGTGTTACAACAAAGAATTTCATCTTTAAAGATATTATTGCCGCAAATTCAAGTAGATTCGAATTAAAAAGTATGTGTTTAGTGTTAATCCATGTCCTTTCATTAAAGTTGGTTATATATTCATCTACTTAAAAGTTATAAGGACCATGAAGCCCACTATGAGAAAATGCAAATCATATTCTGTCTTATTTTAGTTCAGAATCAAATTGTAGTTTGAAAATATCTCCTATATTTGTTGTGGTAACAATTTGCTTTTGATAAAGGTCCCATGGTCCTTATAACCAGTAAGTTTCTACACAGTCATTACATATGCTTCTTGATAATTTTTAGTGTCATGTTTGCCATTATTTGATTTTTGGTACTTATGTACTATTGCAACAGTATTGGAGACATATGTAACAAAGCACATGGTCGACAATTCAGCATGTATGACACATGCGAAATTGTGGTCGCCAACTTGGTGAGTTACCTTGCTGTTGTGAGTGTACATAAATACCGATTTTTTATCTATTTATTTTTATGAATTTTGAATTTTCTTTCTAGAAATTGAAAAATATAAGTGAATTGATAAATTTATATTTATTCTGTGATGAGTATTAAATTATATTAAACTTAACATGAGTCACTTATACATTTGTTTTTGGACACTTACTTTTCAAAGTTTCTTTCAGTATGCTAACTTGCCTCTGTTTTTATTTATATGAAAAGAAAATTTCTGTTTTATGTAAAAAATATCAAAATAGACATTAGATGCTATGTTTCCTGTCGGAAAAGAAAAAAATAGTTAAATTCAATGCTGTTATATTGCGAATTTAGTTACCAAAAAGTTATGCTTGTGATTTGGGTGAATTTATTGCCACTTTTTGTGCCGAATAAGTTTTGTTTGAAAAATGGGATCTAACTATTTTTTAAAAAAAGATTTTCTTAGTTTAGTTAAATGGGCGCAGTAGTTGTAGATGGTTACTTGATTCTCTATTGGTAATTTAGAAGAATTTCAGAGAGTAAAAATAAGAAAAACAAATGAGAAAACTCCTTAATAAATTGTGGGGTTTTTATGTTATTGATATGTATCGAAAAAACATCATTCATCATCAATTTATTTAATATTGTAATGAGAAGTATCAAAATAATACTAAGCATTGCATCACTCCAGTAATTGCTTCTTTCTATGTGGAAGCCATCAGAAGTACCAATGATTTTTTGCTCTCAATGCTGCCAAAAATCTCTTTAACATTTTTTCTATTATGCCCTGAATTAAATTGTTTAATAATAAAAAAAATGGAGCTGTGTAAGGGAGTTGTTGAAATTCACTTAATTCTATAAATGTCACTGTTTTTCATCACAGTTGATTTTACACCCGAGACCTGAAATGTGTCAGATGTAGAAGAGCCCACTTTGCTCATTAATGCAAAAGAAAACTTAACAATGCTTTGATGTCCTTAACAATTCTTTGTTCCGATACGTACCCACCCAATTTTTTTGTTTTTTTTATAATGCAGAAATTAGATTCCTTGTTATATTAATCTATGTATCATCAAGCTAGAGTTTGCAATCCTGTGTCATATTTTCAATCCCTGGATTTCAGGATTACATTATCCAAATCTTAGGATTAGTCCTGGGATTGGTATTGGACTATTTATTAAAAATACTTTCATATTAGCATAGTTGAAATTGCATAATGAAATTGAAAATATAATTAAAAATTGATTTAATATTATTTTAATGAAACAAATAAAAAAAATTAACTCATCTTAAAAAACAAATAAAAATATCCTGCTAGAGAGTTTGATATCATGGGGCAGGCACCCAGTTGTTGTTTATGTTCGCCAAGATGGGCGATAACATTACAATATGGTTACCTTGATATTTTTATCGTCTGGCGATGGGGTGGTTGCCATGGAGATAACATATGTTAGAAATAATTTTTATTGGTTCTGTTCCCGCTGTAATCCTATTAATTTCAGACAATTTTAATTCGATTTCTTTACAATTTAACCATTTTTATTGCAATTCTGAATCAAACTATATTTCAGTCTTCTGTTTTATTTAATGCTATTTTCGAACATAGATATTTCTAATATCATTGGTGAGAACTTGGATATTTTTTTATAAAAAGAATGAGTGTTGTATTTTTACTTATTGCTATAAATTGTTTATTTTCAATTCATTTTATTTTTTTAAAAATGTTTTTTTTAACGTTTCTTGTTTGATGAAATTCGTTCAAGAAACTTGCTGTTTTTGGAACATAGCAAGTTTTCAGTACTTTTTAATTGCTAATCATTATCAATTTTAATATATATTATGTTATTATTTTATTAATAATATAATATAAAAATACAATTATTATTATATGTAATAATCATATAATATTTGTTGTTAGTAATAATTGTTACTTTATAAATATTATTACATATGTGTTATTTATTTCTAATTATTATTATTTTATTTCTAATTGTTATTTATTTTTTATTTTTATATTATTTATTAAAAATTATTATTTTGTTATTTATTTATTATTATGTTAAATGAGCATTCTTACATATGTAGGATTATTATTATATTACAATACAATGATCTTTTTTATAAAAACTATTAAATTATATTATATGATTATTATTATATAAAATAATAAAAAATTATACTATATGAATACTTAATAATCATTACTATTTAATATATGAATATTATATATAACAGTTTCTATAAAATTATATTATAAGATTATTGTATACTGCATAATATTACTATTAGTAAATATGATTTTTTTTTATATTGATATTCATTACTTATTGATCTTGGTTAGTCTCAATCTATTCCTAAATTCTTCATTTGAAATCGATTTTAATGTATATCAAAACAGTTCTTTAAAATTATTTTCCTGACAAGTCTTACCGCTAGGCCGCCATCTTGGATTTCATTCCAACGACATTCGCTGCTTGGCGTGATTCTTTATCGCGCCAACCAGCATTTGGTGCTATGCACCATGATATCAAACTAGTTCCAAACACAGCTTGTCCAGCGTTTCATCGTTGAAACGGTTTCGTATTTTTGTTACAAGTTGTCCTGCCAAAGAAAATGGACATTCGGATTCTTTACTGGTAGGTATTATTTTCATTAAATAGGAGTATGTTCCTTTTAAATGGTCACCTCATCTCCTTCCATTTTCAAAAAAGAGACATTTCTTTTTGAATTTTTGATGACAATGTCTCAAATCTAATAGACTGCATTGGTGCATATACCTCTTTGATAACTTTATTTAGTTCTGCTACACTTAATGGTTTTTGTATATAAATTGATCCAGTTATTGAATCAGAATGTGAATCAATTTCAAGTGTTACGTCATTTGAAATTGAAGATCCAGTTGCATGAGCTGTTGGTAATGCAATGGGATTTGAAGTGTCTCAAATCTTCCAAGCAGGTCCGCTATTAATTAACAGCATTTGATTGAAAAAGGAACTGTGACAAAATCTATTCTTGAGATGTTGCTTATGAGAAATGAGAGCTGTGCTTTTTTTTTACCTGTAGCACTTATAACTGCACAAAAAAATTCTGGGTACATACTTCATAAACAAAATATAAATTTTGGAAGAATTAAATTCTTAGAAAATTTTATGAGAAAAATTTTTTATATATATAATTTAGACAAAAGTTAAATTCCTTGATTTCCAGATTGGAAAAAAAACCCCGTGATCCCTGGGTTTCAGAATTCCTGGACTGAAAACCCAACTAGATATCTTCCAAAAATTCTAATTGGCTCTGCCCAAGTTAGCTGACACCAGATATTCTGAGGGTGGGATAAATGTCTGTTTTTTTACCCCACTTGCAATGGGGAGAAAGTTACAGAAGAAAATAAGAGAAAATATATCAAATTTCACGGTTTAACATTTTAACATGCCCACCTGCCCCGAACTCTTCAAAGTTCAAGATGTAAGAAAACTGACATTAAACGTATACAGTACAAAAAAGTAAATAAGATACATTAAATATAATACCAGATTCACAATACATTGAAAAAGAATTTCAAAATATTATTTAGACAAAAATTAAATCCCAGGATTAGTTATTTTAATCCCGGGATTTGAAAAAAAACACCGGGATCCCATGGCTGCAAACCCTACATCAAGCCATATGGAAATTCATTCACAGAGTTTGTTTTTTGTGAACAACATGAGAAAGAACACTCTTATGCAGTGGTGTAACTTACACCCCGGCATTAAAAGGGTTCCAAAGACTGACTGAAGCCAAGTTTGTATTTGGGCTTGGGGTCCAAAGCCTGATTTTGCAGGGTTTCCATTATACTACTGCTCTGATGGTCTACATTATTTATATAGATAATTGCAAAATGTTTCTGATGGAGAAGAAACAGATTAAAACTATCCAGAAAGAACCTCATTTAACATTTCTATTCCTAAGAAGTAGACGTTTTTTTATCTTCTGTTGTTGTTACTTATGCCACCTGTCTGATGAAGTCAGATGGAGGCCCACGAAATTCATCATGGCAACAGGCTAGATCTATGCCTGTCGTTAGCCTAAGCTTTGAGCCCCTATGAAGGTGACAGTACCATTTTTCCTGGTACAACACGATAGATGGCGACACTGTTCAGACCCACTGATTTAACAAGCACATACTCTGTGTGTACTCGGAGGGTTTTTGGTGGCATCGGGCATCGAACCCAAGCCTTCCGGTCTGGAGTCCGATGCTCTAACCACTAGGCTACCCACGGCCCTTTATCTTCTTTCAAGATCATAATTAAATAAATAAATTACGACCTTTATCTTCTTTTAAGATCATAATTTATTTTATTTTTCTCTGACATAATATTATTTACTGGTATTATGTTAAGTAGTACTTTCATTGTACAGTTTCAAAAGGTAAAGGATGAAGTTTTTAATCATTTGTCAAAGAAAGTGAGAGACCGGGAGATTCATCTTGGTACTTATGTATTAGCAACAAAATGATTCTTATATGTTTTAATTGGAAAAAAAAAATCAATCAACCACAAATGTGGCACAAATTTGGCTGTGGTGACGTGAAGTGTAGTTTTTAAGGACTACTAAGTGTGTTGCTTTTGAATTCATGAAACCATTAACAGCAATCAGTGCAGCTGTTTACTGTCAGACATTACAATTAAGAAAAGTCTGTTAAAACGAAAAAAGAATCTCGATTTCTGGAACTGTCTTCACTGTGTTGTTGTAACCCAATGGTCTTCAAACTGTGTTTCATGAAACTGTGGGATTCCACAAGTCAAAATATAAGATTGAAAAGAAAATCATAAATGTGCGGGCAAAATTGATTAGCATTTTCTATGGACAAGATTAAAAATCCATTTCAATATTTCAAAAAAAAAAAAAAAATTGGGATTTATTTCTAATAAAATGAGAACATCTGTCTGATTATCAACAGTATAAAATGAGAACATCTGTCTGATTATCAAAAGAATAAGATGAGAACTTCTGTCTGAATTATCAACAGATCCTATTTTAAAATTACAGATATGATCTTGACAGAGGATCTTGATTTTTGGTAAATATTTACATGGTATATCCTTGGATTTCTTCAAAGTCTGTAAAAGCCTAAACGCCCTTGATTATAGCATATTATTGCAAAAAGTTTTTTTCAACTTATGTTGGAACCAAAACAAAATACAGAAATACATTGGATATTGAACATGAAATAATGTTTACAAATACTGACAACTGAACCAGACTTTAATATTTTGTCCATTACAAATCAAGCTCTTCCCAGTCAATAAAACTGGGGAGAGCTTATTATATTAAACTTCTAATGCACTCACTTTCAAAAGTTAAGCACAAAGATGTAAAATGCAAAAAAATCAACAAATACTGCTTTGATTGACACAAAATTTGGCAGTAAAGTAGCATATATATTTATATATAAAACAAAATCAATAACTATGTACAGAAATGAAAACAGTATTAAATTTTTGTAAGTTATCAGATAATGTCATACTGGAGACTTAAACAGAATTATGTATAAAGTGAAAATAAACAGCATAAAATGAAAAAAAGGACATTAATAGGGTATGTGATCCCCCCTCATCTGTATACAAAGTTTACACCTTATGACCATGCTTTCAATTAGGTGGTCAACCACCGCAGAACTAAGCAATCGCCATTCTTCTTGTAGAGCAGTTTCCAGCTCAATAAGAGTGGCTGAAGGTGGGAAACGTGAAGATACAACATGGCCGAGAGCATCCCAAAGATTTTCAATGGGATTAAGGTCGGGAGAATATGCTGGCCACGCCATACGTGCAAACCCTTCACTCTCCAGGCAGTCATCGACGATGTCAGCTCTATGGGGACGTGCGTTCTCGTCCATTAAAACAAAAGTAGGGCCAACTGCTGCAGCGTACAATCTCACAATGGGTTCTAGGACTTCATCTCGATACTGGACAGCCGTCACAGAACTCCGTTTAAAGATGTGCAGGTCGGTGCAGTTTCCTAATGAAATCCCTGCCTACACCATAATGCTTCTGCCTCGAAATGCGTGATGTTCGGTGATGTTTTGGGGCTGATTGCGTGTTCCTTGTTTACGCCATATCCTTATATGCTTGTCATCTGGCTCCAGAGCAAATTTTGACTATCAGTAAACATGACATTGCCCCAGTCAGACACAACCCAATTGCCTCGTTCCCGGCACCACTTTAATCGTGGCCCTTTTGATTGGACAGATAGAGGAACACAAACTCGAGGTACCCGGCATACAGTCCATTCATATGTAATCTTCAGCGTACAGTATCTGCAGATATCGCCTTACCAATGGATGCTGTAACCATAGATGTCTTTTGTGTGGAGGTCGCTCTGTGATTCTGCTTGGCTACAATAGAATATATCGATCTTCCACAGGAGTTGTAACCCTTGGGCGACCGCCTACGTTTCTTCGGACAACTGTCTGTGTGGTTTGGAATTGTTTCCATAAACGTGAAATTACAGAATGATGAACGCCGAAGAAAAGAGCAACACCTGTGACCGACTGTCCTGCTTCAATGCGCCCCACAGCACGCCAGCGCTCAGAATCTTCCATTCGTTTTCTGGAAGTCATAGAAACACGTATGTTTTGAAAACAAATTGTATGAAAGTTTTAAACACCTTTTATCAGCACTTACAATCAACTTCTGTAACCCTTCATAAAGCTGGCTTCTTATAAAACTGCCCTTTTTGCATATTTCTTGACATGAAAGCACGATTGGCTGTTACCTAACATAGTTGCATACTTCCATCTACCTATGCAGCGAATTGCATCCTCTTCAATTCTGATTGGCTTCCGGAAATTAGCATTTTTCTCTCTGTTTTTAACTTTTGGAAGGGAGTGTATAATGAGAGAATTTTAAAATATATCTAATGGTATAATATATATCTAATAGTATAGTATAAATGTGAATATTCTAAATCTAATGTGTTTAAGATTCTCCACAAAATAATTCTGCATTCATTCGTACAATATTTTGCAATACAAAATAGATTCTAATGGAAAGTGGGCCTTTTTTCATTTGCAGGAGGGAGGACACCTATAATGAAGGAAAAGGAACAACGTCGACATATCAACAGATTTGACATTGAAATCTAAATTAAAGCAATAACAGCAACTAGATTTTAGGTTGCAAATTCTCATGCAGACTACACATGATTTCCCTCACAGCTATGAACATTTTAATGTATTTCAGAACAGTGTATTTAAATGAGAAATATTGCTTAATGTGTGTGGCAACAAAAATAAAATATAAAAAACGCAGATTATGAAATACGACTGCAGATAATTTCAATAGACATAGATTTCGACAGTTTTGGTAATAAAAAAAAAATGCAAGCACATATCCCTGTTCCTAATTATAATATATGAACAGAAGACACCTGCAGCACAAATATTAAAATTAAGTAAATTATATCAACATTATGCAAAAAAAAAATTTGCTATAAATACAATACTTTTCTTTGTCTTTACATAAAGTATTTATAACATGTTTATTCACTTTAAATATCATTTTAAGCTGTATTTTTCTAAGAGTAAAATGGTGTTCTCCAAAAACACTTTATAATTCTAAGGGTCAAAAAAGTTTGAAGACCACTTCTGTAACCTAACAGTTTCCAGAGCAGTTTAAATGGGATGTATTCGATTACCTAGTGTAATAACGGAAAATATTAGGGCCCCTAAAATCCCATCCCCCCTTCCAATGCAATGAGAGGGTTATAGGGGTGTACATTACACCACTGACTTGACTTAATTTCAATTGATTTTCTTCTTTGTCCTGAACTAAAAAATTGGGTACGAGAACAAGGCTTTCAAACCAACAAAGAGAGTTTTGAAATAATGTTCAGCTTTATCTCTGGTGGTAGTATTTTTTAAAGAGGACATCAGAAAACTTACCCTTTGAGGTGATAAATTCTTATTGATAATAATGGTGGTGGTGGTGGTGGGGGAGAACCAGGTTGTGCATAACTTTTGGTAGAACAAATTTATTTTTTCTTTAATCTGTGTGTGTGGTCTTTTAAGATTCATCAGAGATTGAAAAAACATCACTTATGTGTGTTAAATTTTGAATTATGTTTATCAATTGTATGCATAAATAAATTTAAAAGTAGTTCATTTAAAAGAAGAGTAATAATAATTGAAAGCCCAGTGGCTGAGTGGTAGTGCATCACGCTTCCACAACACAGGTACATGGTTCGAACCTCGGACTGGGAAAGGTTGACTCCGCTTTTCATCTCTTCAGTGGGTCAATAAAAGGAGTACCAAGCTTTTTGGGGAGCTTAACACTGGGGTTTTTGTGCTAGACTGACCACCTGACTGGAACATCTGTTGCACCTCAGAATCCAAGGTCACAAATACTGAAATTGGTACAGTAGGCCTTGGTCCTCCTGGGTTGTTGTGACACTGAATTAAGTTAATAATAATTGTAAGTGAAAGTACTTTCCTTTAAATTTTGCAATAATATTAACAAAATATTGTTGTTTTTTCACCTATGTGTGTTTTATATTAATCTTTACATCATTTATGATAATGTGTGCTGAATTTTGTTTCTCCCTTGTATGTTTCCTCTATTGTTCTCTTCAAATTAAGTTACGTATAAAATCATTTTAATAATTTAAAATACAGTGAAAAGAAATGTTTTTGTACTATTTGTATTGAATAAAACTAAATACTTATATTCTGTGGATTTTTTTCTAATACCATTTTGTCACCATTTGTTTTCAAGATATTTTTTTTACTATCATCTAATAAAAAAAGAACATTTTAATTACAGGAGACTTAATTGGAACAATTCATGTGTACCGCAACAATAAACTATTGGTTGATGTGGATGAAGTTGGTGTTGGTGAAAATGTTTCAGTTGTTGTGGATCTCATTGACAACAGTAAATATCTTGAAAAAGCGGCTGTTGATTATAGTTGGAGTATAGATTTTGAAAAACAACAAACTTTAGGCAATACTCTGATCTACAATTTTACTGATGCAGGTGTAAAGGATATTAAAGCAATTGTGACTGCAGTTTTTCCTAATGCTGATTTCAAGTATGGGTTTTTTGAAAAAACAATAACAGCAAAAGGTACCTTTTATCATTAGCATCCATAGTTTTTCTTATCATTGTTTGCAATTGTGTCTAATTTCTTCTCTGTATCCATTAATTCTAAAATAGTTGTTTCTGAGTTGAATGTTACAATATTACTTGTAAGTCTTAAAACAGTTAATGTCATTATCCAAATAAATTTATTTGATTTAAAAATGACCATTTTGGTTAAAATCTCAAGGGAAAGCTGCATTTTAATAAGATATTTAAAAGTTTAATTAGATTGCAAAAACTTTTATATTTAATTACAATTTCTCATTTTAATACTATAATTATTCTTATAATTTTATATGAATTTTGACACAATTTTTGTTTCAGTGCCAGTGAATAATGTTAATGTTTCTGGAAATCCTTTCTTATACCATGGTGACACACTTAACCTTAATGTTACTTGCAATGGAACGTAAGTATACAATTTCTCTATGAAAAAAACTTGAAATCAATTCAGAAATTTTAGAGTATTTTGCTTTGTAATAATTCATAATAACTTTTTCAAAACCCAGAGATAAATCTGTCAAAATTTATGCTGTGTTCATATGCTTACAGAATTTAAACATGTATGTAAAATTAGAATTTTTTATAATTATGTTGATCAGAATACCAAAAAATTAATTATCTAACTTAATAGAAAAGTTGGCTACAACAATTGATATTTAATTTATGAAAAATAATCTATCATTACAGAAATCAAATGAAAGAATCAAAACATACTTCACAGTCTATACAAAAAATTTTTTCCCCTGTTGCATGTATAATGATGGATTATGAAAATGTACTGTTAAATATTTTCAGCATCTAGATATTTAAACATTTTCAGTTGAAATATGAACTGAACTTTTTTTAACGACACGCAGAAAACAGCTCAATCTCTTCAACTTTGGGACTTCCTTTTTAATAGGGCTAATGCATATTAAATATGTTATTACTCAAAATCCTCAAGTTGATGGAGTGCATTAAGCAGTGCCGGTTTATCCATTGAGGTCTGGAAGGGATGTAAGGGGCCCGGACAAGCTGGATTTAATTAGATTTTATGGTTATAAATTTCAATCTGCCAATGCCAAGAGGGCCCAAAATGAGCTTAAACCGGCACTGGTATTAAGTTTTAAAAGGAGGAGGCTTGAGTGCCATCATCATCTTTTGAGCATGATTCACAGAAATATAAGGTCAGTAACCCTCATAATGCTGCATAGTTAATAAACAATTCAATGTTAATAAACAATTGATCTTTACTACTGTGGAGTATTACTTCAGATTATAGTAATATAAAAAAAGAGAATGCCATGTAAAGATGAGATAAATTTAATTGGTCTAGATTTTGTGCTAACACTATTTTTATGTACATGATTATATACACTATAGTTGGAAATGAAAGTGTTACACCTATAAAAAAAGAGTTGTTAAAAGGAAAATTGGCAGTTATAGAGACTGCCAATAGAAGTGAAAACTTAGAACTTTTAGTATTAAAATTTGAAATTTCATAATGTTCGAATTAAAATTATCCACATCAATCTGATTTTCACATCTATTTACACTCCAAGCAACAATTATATGCATGTTTATATAGTCTTTTTATTATTCAAATATATTATGGGCTGTACAAAATCATGACAAAATATAAATACAATTCAATTGAAATAACAATTAATATACAGTCATATTATTTATGGTTAGTATTTGTATTTTCTTAAATTTCAATGTACTTGATTTTTAACATTATTTAATTGTTTTCATCATTGTCATCATTAATTTCAACAATACTTAAAACTTTTTGTACTTTAAATTATTTCATTTTGTTCTAAAAAAGATACAATAGGCTTATGATAACTAAAGTTAGAAAGGAAAATGTTTTATTCAAATTTATCTAAGTATCATGTTAAAACCGCATCGATCGTCGTTTTATATTTTGTAGTACTGAGTTTTCGATCATTGGACATATTTAAATTAAGTGTTTCATTTAGAAATTCAATTAGTGGTAGATTTATATCATCTGCAAAGTTAATATTGAAGTCTCCACTTAAAATCATTGGTACATTATCATGATTTTCACCAAATCTTTTTTCGAGTATTTCAGAACCTTCTTTTGTATAAATCACCAAATTTTCGAATAAAAATTGTTGCATCTGTCTCATAGATTTTCCAGGCAAAATATAAACGGCAACCACATTAATATGTTTTGCCCATTCTCGGAATCGCAACGAGCAACGCATTTTCGCCTATATCAGAAACATTAACACCACAATGCTTCTAATGAATTTAGTCTGTACGTCCATATGTGAAGTAATGAAGGGTGACGTATCTTGAGTATTGTCATAAATAGCTACGCCTGCTGCTGGAACTTCGGGTCTTTTATGACTTACAACAAAGTTGAAATTCAGAATATGAAGTGGTTCTTCGTTTTTCATATGAATTTCTGACAAAAGCAGAACATTTGACTTTTTTTACGAAAGCATCATTTTTTAGGTCAGCTGCATGCACATGCAAACTTTGACAACTGAATGAAAATATCGATAATCCTTTCTTGTTGGAGATGAATTCTAGAAAAGTTTTGGTGACCGTTTGTTGTGTAATGTTTTGTAACCTTTTCAATTCTAAAGTTAGATCCTCTCGATGACTTGTTGATCTTTTATGATGTTTATGTGTATTAATAACCATATTTTAAACTTCAACACATTAGTCTTGAATTATTATTAGATTTTATAACTTTTTTAATTTCAAAATCCACGATAAAAATATGATTGAACAATTAGAAGTCTGTTTTACCACGGTAGTAAGAAAACGTTTAAGCCACTGTGAAATACTAATCCGGATTGCGTGGTGCATTGCAGAGGTTAAATATTAGAAAATAAATAATACAAAATTTTCAAATGCCAGAATAAATATGAGAATTTAAAATAATTTTAAATAATATAAAATTTTTGAATGCCAAAATAAACGAGTATTTAAAATAATTTTCTGTTATTTATTTTTTTATCTTAAAAATATTAGTTTATTTATTTAGTACTCACTATTGTACTGTACAATGATTCTTCAATTAAACGATTCAAATAATAATAAATTAAAAACACTATTTCAACAATGAACAGTATATACACATTGAACTTTTCACTAAATCCGTTCAATTTCACTTATAAGATACACACAGCACTATATGTCAACTGTATAGTTACAGATATATTACTATAAGCATGTCGGTGATGCAAATGCATGAGATTTCACCCATCTAAAAAAGTACCTAAGGTGAACAGCACACTGCACGTGTGCCAGTCAGAGCATGTCAGTGACGCGAACCCATAAGATTTTCCCCTACCAAAAAGTGCCCAACGCTAAAGAAGTTTTCACTTCAAAAAAATTTGAAGCAAATTATCTCCTTATAAAAGATATTGTATGATCAAAATTTGGTTTGAATTCATGTTTGTACCTTTTTTTGTAAAAGATTGCCATGTAGTTAAATTTATAATTCTATGCCATTTTCTGTCATTGAAAATAAATATTCATCCTTCCTAGTAATAATTCTTCCTTCATCGGCATATTCAATGTAAAAAAATATTGCTTAAAGTATAACAGAAAGAAAATGACACTTAATTCAAACTAATTGCAATTAACACATTGGTAATATCGTGAAGAGGATTTTTACAGTTTCTTACATTTTTAGTAACTAAGCGTGCCAAATCACTAAATAACTATGTTTAGCCAAATGTCTGACTTTGAGTAGGATTGAATTATTGATATGTTTAGAATGGGAGCTTCATATTATGAAATCGCTAAAAGAAATGTGCTACAACTGTGCAAAGATTAACTACACAGCAGAATCAAAAAGTTTCCTACTTTCGCAGTGATCACAATAGCTGAGTAGTGTATAAATTTACTATTGGATTGCATCTTATTATATCTAATTTATACTTGAACTGCGTTTGATTAAAACATTAGCTATTATTTTAGCTAAAGGCTTCTAAAAATATAAATATATATATCTATATATATAAAGGAGAAAAGCGACTCACTGACTGACTGACTGACTGACTAATCACGAAATCTCTGGAACTATTCAACCTATAGACTTGAAATTTGGTAGACATGTTTTTTTCATAGAGTAGGCATCAGCTAAGAAAGGATTTTCTGAAATTCGAAACGCAAGGGGCGTTACGGGGGGTTAAGGGCTTTAATAATAATTGTTTCCATGTTTAAACTACTTGATTTACAATCTTGAAATTGGGTAACCGGATTCCTTTCAGAGAGTAGAGATCCGCTACAAAATGAGTTGGCTGAAAATCGACCCCCAAGTGGCGTTGCAGGGGCTTAGGGGGCGTTATAGATAATTATTTCCATTTTTAAACTATTTGACGCACTGTCTTTAAATTTGATATATAGATTCCTTTCGTAGAATAATGATCAGTTACAAAACGAGTTTTGTGAAAACAAACTTCTAAGTGGCGTTGCGGGGGATTAAGGGGCGTAATAGATAAATATACCCGTTTTTAAACTACTTCACCTACCTGCTTGAAAATTGGTAGGTAGGTTTCTTTCCTGAAGTAAATATCCGCTACAAAATGGGTTTTGGGAAAATTGCCCCCCAAGGGGTGTTGCGGGGCGGGGGGTTTAAGGGGCGTTATAAATTCCTATTTTTAAGTTATTAGACGTACAGTCTTGAAACTTAGTAAGCAGATTCCTCTCATAGGGTAGAGAAACGCTAAAAATGGGTTTCGTGAAAATTGCCCCCAAGTGGCGTTGAGGGGACTTAAGGGGCGTTATAGATAATTATTTCCATTTTTAAACTATTAGACGCACAGTCTTTATATTTGATAAAGAGATTTCTTTCATAGAGTAGAGATCAGCTATAAGAAGGTTTTGTGGAAACAGACCTCTAAGTGGCGTTGCAGGGGAATAAGTGGCGTAAGATATACATATTTTCGTTTTTAAACTATTTGACCTACCTGCTTGAAAATTGGTAGGAATGTTTCTTTCATGGAGTAAATATCCGCTACAAAACGGGTTTGGAGAAAATTGAACCCCAAGGGGTGTTGCGGGGGTTAAGGGTAGATATAAATAATTATTTCTTTTTTTAAACTATTAGACTCACAGTCTTGAAATTTGGTTAGCAGATTCCTCTCATAGGATAGAAATACACTGCAAAATGTGTTTTGTGAAAATCGACCCCTAGGTGGTGTTGCGGGGGTTCAAGGGGCGTTATTGATAATTTTTTTGCATTTTTAATTAATTGGACGCACAGTCTTCAAATTTTGCTAAGCAGATTCCTTTCCTAGAGTGCAATTCCCCTACAAAATGGGTTTTGTGAAAACAGACCCAGAAGTGGCGTTGCGGGGGCTCAAGTGGCGTTATAGACAATTATCCCCATTTTTAAACTGTTCGACGTACAGTCTTGAAATTTGATAAGCAGATTCCTTTCGTAAAGTAGAGAACCGCTACAAAATGGGTTTCGCGAATATCAAATACTAAGTTTAATTTCGGGAGATTAAGAGGCGTAATCGATAAATATTTCCATTTTTAAACTACTAGATCATCCTGCTTGAAAATTGGTAGGCATGTTCCTTTCATGAAATAGAGTTCCTCTAACAAAGAGTAAAATGAAAATTGACCCCAAAGATGTTTGCGAGGGGTCAAGAGGAGTTACAGAAAAAAATTCCTGTTTTTAATTGTTAGACCCATATACTTGAAATTTGTTAAGCATGTTTCTTTTGTTGAATAGGGATCCACTAAGAATAAATTTTAAGCAAATCAAGAGTTCTGGGGGGTTGCAGGGGGTTACTGGGACGTATTGACAAAAAAAATTACTTTTTTCGAGCTACAAGGACTATAATAATGAAATTTGGTTTGCATTTTTCTTTTGTTGAATTGAAATCCGCTAAGAGCGGTAATTTTGGAAAACGGCTCTCAACGGGATTACGGGGATATTTATAGTAAAACTTTTGCTTTTTTCTGTTAGATTTAGACTTGAAATTTGGCTTGCATGTTCAATTTACGGAGTAGAGATCCACCGAAAATTGTTTTTGCGGGAATCCACTTGGTTTTTGAGTTACGAAAGAGCAAACATCATTCTATGCTTCAATTTTAGAGATTTTTAGAAAATACAAATTAGATGAGTTCTGCCCTTTTTTTTATCAACAGGCGACAGTTACAGGTATAAGTATATTTTTCAATTCAATCGAATTCTTAATGCTAGGACTTATATATCAATAATTTATACATATATATAAGCAGTAGAAATTTATAAAACATCATGAAATACCCAGCGAAGCGGGCGGGTAACAGCTAGTATATATATATAAGAATGGTAAGGAAACATGGCACCTGCTTGGCAGTAACAAGGATGCATTCTCAAATTTGTTCATCTGGAAGTAAGTGAAGAATTACATTACAGAGAACATAACTTTAATGCATTTGGTTGTTTGAGATTTTGTTATGGGCTTCATCTTACAGGATAAGTGCCTAGTAGTCATGTTTGGAATTTTATGGCTGACTTTGTTCCTGTCAGTCTTGGGTTCAAATCCTGATTCTACTGAAGTTCTGCCATGTAGCTGTTTGTTAAGTCTATTAGTTTGAAGTCTTCTTTTTGGCAAGGTGTGGAAATTCAGCAAGAAGAATGCCAGCTCTCTTATGTCATTTGGGTCACTTGACTGTGGTTCAAAACTATGAAGTTTAATGATAGCCACATTCCAACCTTTAAATACGACATTGATAACCAATCTATCAATCATCCAACACTTTCAAATTCAGTCAGAAATGCTATATCTCTTTGTACTGGTAATTTTTTGTTTTCTTTATGCTTAAAAATATCCACAACTTCCAGTATCATATTAATAATTCAAAAATGTGTGTTGTGTGAATTAGAATTTCTTATTAATACTTTTTGCCAAGTATTCATCACATTTACTGAAAGCCATGAGTCATCAATAACCTTCTTTTAGCTTCAAAGTGCATCTCTAATGAACAATCATTCAATCCAGTACTTGCAGATCTAGTACAGAACCACAAAAAGACTTTGTCACATGAATATTGCTGTTTTAGATTATGGAAAGTTTTTGATAGATAAGCATTTGCAGCACTGTTCCAAACAACTATCATGAATGGAATTACTTCATAGGTCCAATATCTTGATTAAAGGCTTTTGGAGCTTTTAGGACTGATTTAGTGATTCTTAATGGTACACTGGATACTCGCCAGTATGTGGATGGAGTTCTGCAATCTGCTGCCATACCATTCGTGTCCACCTTTTAAACTATCTTCAAACAGAGTAATGACCTCTTCCATACTGCTGTCATGACAATGCAGTTCTTGCAAAGTGCCATCACACTTGAATGGCCATATGCTTTTAAAACTTGTCACCATTGGAGTATACCTGTGTTAAGAAAAGCTGCAATGTTATATTATCATATAAATTATGTTTTTCACTTCACTTTAAATTTGATAAGCTGAAGTCATTTATCAATTTTTGTATTGTTTGCAGAAGCACAGTTTTAATTTTTTAAAATGAAATAAAATATAATTTGCTGTATTATCTAATAATACTTTATGTAAAGAATTAAAAATAATATTCTTGTAAGAGTATTATTTACAAATGTTGTTAACTGGTAAGCCACCAGAATTTGCATACTGAAAGAATACAAGCAATTTTATTCATAAATCATAAAATGTTCATCTTCTGTTAGTTGTGATGTTAACCAGAAAAACTTTTTTGCTAAGCTTATTATTAATGTCCTTCAGAAAAAACCAGAAGAAAGCAGTTGCTATGGCTTCTTCCAGTATAGCCGCATCACTACTGACCAGTGGTCGTACTGCACATTCCATTTTAAAATTATGTTGAATCTTGCACATGAAGATTCACCCATCTGCAATTTCAGCAAAAATTGCTCTTGAAGCAGGATGCTTCGACAATGTAAGCTGTTAGTGTGGGAGGAAAGTACAATATCTCACAAGAAATCTATAGAAGCATTAAATTGGACTCATCAAGATTTATGAGATAGTACAGATATTATGGGAGGAATGGTAGTTTTATTGGCTGGAGATTTCCGACAAACTCTCCCAGTAATCCGGGGGGGGGGGGAGTACTGTGGCAGATAAAATCAAAAACCTGTATTAAATCATCAAGGTTATGGGTGAAATTTGAAAGATTCAGTCTGAAAACGAATATTAGTGTGCATCTTCATTATGACCTAGATTCGGGACATTATGCAGAGATGCTATTGAAAATTGGTGATGGATGTTTCAGATGCAGATGCTGAAGGTTATATTTTACTTTCCAGAAAACTTTGCAATTTAGTAGAAAATGATGTAGATCTTATTGCTCAAGTTTACCCGGGCTTGCAACAAAATTTAAATTGTGATCAGTGGTTGTTCGCAAGATTAATATTTGCACCTAAAAATGTCATTGTCAATAAAATCAACACTGAAATTTTAAAAGACGTGCAGTGGGAAATGAAGGAATATTTATCAATGGATACAGAACAAAGTACTTCTTACCCCACAGAGTTCTTAAATTTGCTTGAACTTTTAGGTGTACCCTCATATAAACTTCAATTAAAACTAAATGTACCTGTTATGCTTATGCAAAATCTCGATGCTCCTCGACTATGTAATGAATCGAGGCATCGGATCACTAAGTTGATGCAGAATATACTGGGTGCCACTATTTTAACAGGTGTCGGTAAAGGGGAAAGTGTTATCATACCTCAAATTCCAACCATCCCCACTGACATATCGTTTCGGTTCAAACCTGTTCAATATCCAATCAAACTCAGTTTTGCTGTTGCTATTAAAAAAAGTGCAAGGACAAGCATTGCAGGTAGCAGAGATGCATTTGTAAAAGCCATGCTTTATCCATGGCCAACTATATGTAACCTGTTTGCGTGTGTCCAGTGCCCGAAATATTCACATATTTGCACCTGAGGGAAGAACATAAAATATATAGTATACAGTAGCATCCTAGAATAATATTCTGTTTTGAGCTGTTTTAAAAAGGAATTATTTATTAAATGTAGATACTTTCAACTTTTCAAAATATTAATAGTTTAAGTTATTGAATTTTTGTTGTTAAACTAAGCTCAATTTTAGAATATTTAAATTTTAGTGGTACTAGTCAAGCAATAAAAAAAATTATATGATTTTATTTACTTCCTAATGATAATGATTATGAGAGTTATTTAAAGACATCAACTTGAGAAGAACGGCAGGTAAAAGCTACTGTATATATATATTTAAATCCTATTTAAGCAATGCAGAATTTTTTATTTTATACTTTTAAAGAATACTTAAATCTCTTGTTGCTTGAAAAATTTAAATTTAAAGCCTGCTATGTTAAATTTATCTGTCAAAGAAATATGAAAAAAAATAGCAAATATGGTGAGGGGACAGTTTTCTCTTGTACATACACAGTGGTAAAAAAATGTTGCCATGATATACAGCCAATAGGGGTAAACCATTCCCATCCATGCTCAAACTCAATAATCATAATAGCACAGGTTCGAAAATGGTAATGTTGTGTATAATTTTTAATGTTCTTATTTTGTGGTGAAAAATTATTAGAATTTTTTTTATCTTTGTTCTGAAGGAGAGAATGCAATAGAGTATTTCTAAAATATGGTCTAATATGCTGGAATCAACAAAGTTGTGGCAAAATGGCAAAACAAGAAATATCGCAAAACTGCTTAGAAGTATTTAGATTCATGCTTATACAAATTATTTATGTGATGTTATTTGCTAAAAGAAAAGAAATCGTTTATTGCTACTTTGAAGGAAGTTAGGGTGCTTTGGCTGCCTTGATTCTTTTATTATTTCAAGTGTAAATATTTTTGTAATATAGTAACTAATATGGAAGTAGCATGAGGCTAAATTTATTTTCTTGCATCTGCAGAAATGACATCATTTGTCAATGTTTTTTTTTGTTTTTTATCTAGCAATGTCTTTTGATACAGCAGAATCCATTAATGGTATAATACAGAAGTTTTATTGTCCCTTTTCATATAAATTATAGACTTAAATAAAGTACAAATTATTCAGCAATTATAGCATAAAGTTTTTTGAGTCGTTTAGTTTTTCAAGATACTACTAATATTTTAGCAGAGTTAATTGTTTTATTTCATAATTTTAAAAATATTGAATACTTTCAAGAAGTGCATGATAATTTTTTAGTACTTGCTTGCATTTTATAAAAATTATCATAGTATTTCTAAAAATTTAATTTTTTTTAAATTCTGTTCCTTTTTCCTAGGCCTCCATTTGTTTATTGTTATGAAATACTAAAGCAGAATGCATCCACTGGAAACTTTAGTTGCACTCATTTGTCAACATTTACTACATGTCGCATGGAAATAATCAAATATTTCCAAAATGATGGAACATATCAAATAGGCATTTATATAAGTAACAATGTTCAAGAAGTAAAAAGAGTTATTGAAGTTATGGTGTACAGTGGTGAGTTTCTTTACATTTTTTTTGTGTGTGTTGTAATTAATTTAATCTTTTTTAAACATGTAATACTAATTCTTTTAAATATTTTTAAATTTTTTTTAATCTTCACTAATTTGGTCTGATTGAAGTATTAGGATTCTTGCATGGGGGGGGGAGGGGGTTATTTTTTAGGTTGAAAATGTGATAAAGTTTTTTATGAATATATAACTTTTTCAGAAAAAAATTTAATTCACATTGATATGTTTTTATTGTTTATTAAAAAAGTATTATTGAAAGCATTTTAAAAGACTTTTATTGCTTAATATTTTTAGTAATGATTTTAAATCAATTGAATTATTGCTTATTGCTAACATTAATTGTTTTTGTGGTTAAGTGAAAATTATAAAAAAAACATAGCATATCAATTTTTTTAAAAAAAATTCTTAAATTATTTTAATAAAAAGTGGGAGGGGTTTGATATATCATGATAATTTGTTGATCTAAATGTTAACTTTGGATTTAGTGAATTTTGAATTTGAGTCGTTATTTTACCTGAGATGCTTGTGTAAAATAATGATCTGTTAAATTTTATATAACAATTTCAAAATTTCTTATAATTCTAGTATCTTTTTTTCTGAATGCAAAATTAAAAAATATGTGGGTAAAAATTTACTGTACAGTCACCCTTAAAGACTTTTTAAAATCCCGCCAAAATGGCGACTTCTTGTACGAACGAGATTTAAAGAAAACAGTGTAGTGAAAATGTTGCCTGCGCAAAAAAAAATGGCAGCCAAATTGCTGAAATTGTTAATAATGAACAATAAACGTACCTCTCTCCCATTTGCCGCTATCTACCCATTTGCCCTATCGCCCCCATCACTACTTACCACCTCATTTCCCCTCTACTTCGCTGACGATGCTGCGTCTTCTGGCTCCTTGTCGCCTGTTTGAGGAGGGTAAATGCAGATGATTGAATCGATGAAAGCCATGAATTTGTTGCACATGTGCTTATTTTTTTTCTGCCACACATATTCAGCTAAATAGTAGTCTAATTGACTTTTGGCTTTGCTCGCCAGTATACCACGTTTAACTGCTCCCCACATTCCTTCTATGGTATTAGTGTGGGCACCTGTATCTGGGTCCTTGAAATTCACACTATGATTTACCTTCAGATGCACGAAGCCTTCATTAGAAAGGCAACCGTAGTTATTCCAGCAGTCAAAAATTATTATCGAACCCAGAAGAATATACTCATTAATAACACTCAACAAAGAATCAGTCGTCCTATCATCCATAACTTTCGTAAAACATTCACCCATCTCACGTTTACACCTGCACTCAAAACATCACTTATATCATGCCTTTCAACCAATTTCATATCTTTACCACACTTACAACACTCATTTCTATCCGCAATCAAACCCGCTTTCATACAATACCATACATAATCCATACAAATACCTTATATTAACATTATCATCATACCACGTAACATCATTCTCACAAAACATTCTCGCACTTACCTCAGACATTCCCCATGTAGCAGCCATCATGAAAAGAAAGAGGGAGCTGAAGACTAAAAAAGCACAAGTGCAACGTGGTCCAACCAAAATTATATAATGGCGGCGACATTCTGTTTTCCAATAGGGTTACTGCAATTACTTGTCGGGTCGGATGGGGGCTGCCATATAAAAAGATTTATCGGCAATGTAAAAAAAATCGCACCAAGGGTGACCGTACAGTAAATCTGATCCAATATGTGTGAGATAAATCATCAGTAGTCTATTGTTTATTTGCTAAGTGGTTAAATAGCCATTGTTTGCTCATAAGTGTAGTTTTAATAAACAATCAAGCAATTAGCATCTTTTTTTGTCAAATAATGTATTAAGTTGATGTGATATGGTTTCTGAAGAACAGTATGGGGCATGAAGTAATAAATTTTGTTCTAATAATTAAATAGTAATTAAAGATTTTTTTGCTTGTCAGTTATTTATTTATTTTGATTTTATTATTATTATTATTAATTTTTAAAAAAATTTATTTTTCAGTTTCTGTCAAACCAACATTGTCAACCATCATCACTCCCATTGTATGCAGTCTTTTAACGCTTGTGATAATAGCTTTTGGAATTAGTTATTATGTACAACACAGGAATCAATTGGCTGTAGAAGTAGCAAATTTTGATTTCCAAGATGATTCTAACTCCTATACAGAGAGAACTTTCTTTGAAAATATTTTTGATTCATTTTCTTGTCGAAGTTGTACCTGCAGCAGAATGTCGTGTGATAATCAGGGTGAAGTAGAACCCTTGATGTGAAGTGAATATGGAATCTTTGTAATCACCTCTATCTGGGTTTGCTTTAAATAACCAGTGTCCTGTAGGGTTTTATATAAAGAAAATCTCACTTGTTACCTGTAATATGTTTATAGGTAATTATAAATATATATTCTGTGATATTTCAAAAAGTTTAGTTTTTATATGTTTAGTGGCATCTGATAAAAAATAAATGTAAAATGCTCGTTTTTTTTATGCTGAGATGAAAAGTAATATTTATTTATGCTTCAAAATATATGTGCTAATTTCTATACTGATCCATTATTCTGTTAACTTTATTATTTTCATTTAAAATTATGTGTAATGTATTTTTGTAATAAATAAAACTATCTATTTCCAAAAATCTGAACATTGTTTTGTGCTCTCATAAAATATTAAAATAAAGCAGTTTAAGTAATTGTAGCTAATATTTTATGTGGCTGTATTTTATTGATGTCATTGCTTTTAATGAAACAAAGTGCCATTTTTTTTGTCTGCATTATTTCATATTTCCATTTCTTTCCCAATTTTTCAATTTTACTTAACTTGGTATAAAGCTAAAATTTCATGATCCCCTGAATTTAAATGTTTGGTTACTGTGTAATTTTAATGTCATGTAAGGGAAGAAATTTTTTTGATTGTAACATAACAAATATATATTTTAAATTGTGTTTTTGTAAATTTTTTTTAAAGATTCTGGGCTTGCTTAACTGTATTTTTGCAAATAGCTTAAAATTTAACTTTTTTCAAGCATTGTCAAATAATGTTAAAAATAAGAACTATGCTGTCAAAATAATGAAAATGTATATACATGTTAAGTCATTGTAAAAATAGTTTTATTTATATGAATTTGACCAAAATAGAGAGAGAACATACTTATTTTCTTTTTGAATATGATACTCATGTATTATATAATTAAAATTTATGATGTATATGTTTACCTTACATAAAATTTAATAATATGGTAAGAATTTTGTATATTATTTTTGAAATACTGTTTATTGTTATGAGGTCTCCACATAAATACTATCTTATGTAGTAACTGAAATATGAATGTTGAATAATCAATTATCATTTTAAAAAAATCTCAAAGTGAAGGTGTACTTTAAATAAGCTGAATGTTTATTATAAGTTACTGTAATTTAATTGTATTGATTAAAGTTTATTTTTAAAATAAATTTTGTGTATTTTATTAATATATTGGTTTTTATATATTTAGCTAATTTATAAAACATTTTATAAAATTCCTCTACTAAAAAAAATATGTAAGAGAAAGATTATTTGATTTGATTTTTTTTCCCCTCCCTTTACTTTTATATCTGGACAAATTTAAAATACTTGCAAAAGTTTTTGTTTATTCTGTAATTGATTTCTTAAGTTTTTCATTAATATTAATACATCAGAGTATATTTTGTAAGGCTACTTTTGAGTGGAGAAAAATTTTTGATTTTGATAATCATGTGTTTTATAAAATAAAATCTATATAGTAGAATCTAATAAAAATGTTTCTAAATTAAATATTTTTCCTTTTTTTTCCCTGTAAAAAAACTTAATTCTAATTTTTTTTAAATTACTTGTCAAGTATATAATGAGAATAGTTATGCTGTGGTATTTTGAATATGTATTAGTTACAATAAAAACTTTCATATATTAAGCAGAAAATGACTGTAGAAATTTTGATAAAAATTATTTTTAATTTGAAATATTTTTTCTATGCACTTGCATTTGTATGTGTTTTATAAATGTATGTGCTTGCTTGAATAAAGAGAACAATTGTTATTTTTATGTGCATTAATATTGCTTAAGAATTATATAAATTTTGTTTCTAAAATAAACTTTTATGCATGAAAAATAGGGATGTTACATATTTGTTACATTGTAGTTTTTAATATTTTTCAGCATCCACTTTTTAAAGGCCATGATTAATGTTTAAAAAATTTGTATTGTTTTATAGCAGGGGTGGCCAACCTTTTTGGGAAGTGTGCCACAATCTGATAAAAAAAAAATTGTGCATGCTACTTCCAACTTTTCCACTAAATTAAAGATATGCAAAAGTGAAAAAATGTTACTTTTAGGCTTATTATGGGTTATTACACCAAAAACATATTTTTAAATGCAAGCTCTATGTAGTGAAAATGTAAAAAAAAAAAAAAATGGTATAACAAATAAAACAAAAGTAGAAACTTATATTTTTTGTTGATAAATTTCTACAGAATCGATCAGTTAGCTTAGGTACAAAATAAAAGAAAGCAACTTGAAACATTTAATTTTAAATGATTATTAAGCAGTCAGTACTTTCTTAATGTGGCTTTTGAATTTGTAGCTTTCTTACTAAATTATTTACATTTGGATTAGTTCGTGAAGATGCTAAAAAAATTAGGTGTTTTAGGTGCATATTAGTTAATTTTGAGTGATATTGTGATTTAATTACGTTCATAATAGAAAACATTTCTTCACAAACATGTTCCAAACCTAGAACAATATCTAACCGCTAAATCGTGTAAATTTGGAATATTGCTTGGTGGCACAAATTTCCAAAATTCGATGTTATTCGGATCTCATTTGCGGTTGTAATAATTTCCTTATATTTGCTTTTCAGAGTAATATGGTGCTGTAGGTCAACAATTTCAATTTGTACCTGAGGTGGGCAACAATTAATGTCTTGAAGAGAAATCGAAAGAGGATTAGTAAAAAGTTCAGTATTTTTTTTTTATCATCTTTAAAATCCTCAAACCTGGCAATGAAAAAATCCTGCAAAATGGATATTAAAGTTTTAAATCTATCATAGTTTGGAACATTACTAACTTTAGCAGATAATTCCTGCACGAATGGAAATGATTTAATTTTTTCTCTTCAAAATCCAGACAAAAATAGCTAAAGTTTGTTCACAAAAGAAGATATTTGACCAACTAGGGTAGGAAAATACAATTTTTTCCCTGTAATCTTCAATTTAAATTGTTTAAATGTTCCATTATATCGGTAAGAAAAGCTAAATCCCACAGCCAATTTTCACTGCTGAGGAGCGAGCATTCACTGGGCAGTTCATCGTTTTCTTCCAGATATTCAAAAACACATTCCCTCAAACTCCAAAATCTCGCTAGTGAACTTCCTTTGGAAAGCTAGCACACATTACAATGAAGGAGTAACTCGCCATTTTCTTCCGTTTCTTTGGGGAAGAGCGTACGAAATCTTCTTGGATTCAGAGCACGAACTCGTATTTTGTTAATGCAGCGCACCACAGGATCAACAACGAAAGACGAGTTTAAGTCCTTGGCACAAAGAGCTTCTTGGTGAATAATACAATGATATTCGAAAACTTTTCTTCCCAAATAATTTTCAAGCAAATCAACAAAACCTTTTATTCTGCCAACCATGCAAGGATCTGTGCAAACTGTCTAATTTTGTCCATTTACTTTGTTAATAGTTTGTTACTTTGTTAAATTACATTTTTAAGTTCCTTAAAAATGTCTTCACCTGTAGTTAAAACTAGTTGGCGCAAATCAAGAAGTTCTTCCACTGTATCAAAATTATTGTTCGTGTAACGCACAAAGATGCTGAACTGCGCATTGTCTGATATCACAGCTTTCATCCAAAGTTAATGAAAAATATTTGCAATTTTGAAGTCCAGAGACAATTTGCGTTCCAACATCCTGGCCAATGACATCTATACGACGCATGACGGTATTTCTAGACAAAGCTATTTTATCAACGATATTTTTGACATTTAGATCACCGAAATTTTTGGCAAAAATTAAAAGGCTACTTTTTTTTTTATCTCTTCTCCGTCAGAATATGGTTTTTTTCTCGCGGGCTAACAACAAAGTTCTTAAGAAGTCTTCACCATGGTTTCTATTTCGTCATTTTTCTTCTGGAACAAAAATTGCTGGCCGGCTAAAAATTTCTTTTTTTTATTGATAAATTCCGCTCGCAAATTTAATTTAGCAGGATATTTTCCGCTGAAATCACTATGCAGTTGTTTGAACTGATGGTCCAAGTTACATTTTTTTGGAACTGCTATACAAATTCCACATATCAAATAAACAGGCGTGGAAGCATTTTGATGTGTAAACAAGAATTGTTCTTCCCAGATAATTTTAATATCACGTGCTGCAATATCCTCTTCATAATTTCTTTTCGATGTCGAAGGTTTAATCATAAATATAATTGAAAATAAAAAAATTCTACACTACTACGCTCAACGCTAAAATCTAAAAACAATTTTAGAAAAAGGGAAAAAAGCTGCACGCCTTGCTACACAGAGTTAAAAAAAAAACCGAGTCTGACAGCTAGAAACAATTTGCCGATAATAAGCTACAAATTTTCTAGGCTCCGAATCCAGCATTCTAATTAGTCATAGATGCAAGTTCTTACTCCCTTTGCCTTATAAAGCGGCTATTTTGTGTAGATATAATTAATTCTACTGTATCAACAACTGCTCTCCTAATGTATTGCAGAATTACTTCTTGAGATTACAGAAATCGTAAATAGTCGATACCTTCGGAAAAACCTTTTTATCTGACATCACGCTGACAGCCAATAGCTACAAACACTCAGCTTCACACTGCAAGGGGAAGCTGAAACTCGAAATGTTAAAAATTAACACTTTTCTCGGAACGTTACAATGCTGTTGAATAGTAAGTTTTGGAACATGATCTCATTTTTGGCGCTATACTGAAGAAAAGAAAAAATTTTGCTTAGAACCTTTAAAATCTCACGCTGAAAATTTCTGTTTTTTACATATTCTCTTCATGATAATTTTCTATTGTAATTCAATTAATTCAGTAATATTTTCAAAATTTTTTGCAATTTTTTCAATAAGTCTTCGCGTGCCACAGTTAAGACTCCCGCGTGCCGCGGGTTGGCCACCCCTGTTTTATAGTATGAAGATACTTCTGCACTCATGTTTGCGAAAATTACAACACCATATGAAGGAATGACGCGATAGAACTGTGAAAGTTTTAACAGGTGCAAAGTAGGATATAGTGTGCAAAGGATTGGAATTTCACATTTATCACTCATGCATGGACTAAGCAGCCCCTTCTATACAGTTCATAAATCTGCATAAATAAATGGCTGTGGCAAGGCGTGTATGTCTATTGGTGGTTTGATTTCCGTAAAATCCGGCGTATAAAACGTACTTTGAACACAAAAAGTAGATCAAAGCTTAAAGGGGCGTGTTGTTCGCCGGGTATATAAATGATAGCTTTAAAAATAACAAAAGAGATAAGCATAAATATACATATTTATACTTCTACACATATCGAAACTCTTGTTTGCTTAAAAGAAATGACTTGTCCTATAAACTAAAAGAGTTGTAATTCTAGAAGTATACTATTTTTTCAAAAGTCTGGGATAATACCTCGAATAAATGACTTCAAAACATATAAGCTATGTATACTAATATTTCAGATTTCTTCATTAAAAGGGGGGGGGGGTTATACGGCAAATAAACCTAAAAATTAAAAAATTCGACTTGAAAGTATAGTTGCACTTAAGGTATCCGAACACGTTCGGAGTACTTTTAACAAAATAGCATACTAAAAATACCAATAAATATTACTATATTTAACTATCAAAATTTAAAATAAATTACCTGAATTTTAAAAAAATCACAATTATAAGTGAAATGTTAGCAATATTTTTGAAAAACTTCAAAGCAGTTGGAGAAAAAAGTAATAAACATATATCAGTAAAAGTATTACTCAAACAAATTAGATGCATTTATCTAGAAAATGTACTAAAATTTTAATTTTTTATTAAAATTTGAAAATTTTAGAGCTGATTGAGTAAACATTATAAGAAATGTTACATTTTTTATGAGACCATTATTTAAATAACAAGTCATAACTCATAAAGTATTCATACAATAAGAAATATTTTAGTACATTCTCTAGAAAATAACATAAATATCAGATTCAAAAAGTTTTATAGAAATACATTCGTAATATTCAGGGCCGCCGCGTGGGTATTCGGCGCCCTTGTTCAAGTTGAAATTCGGCGCCCCTTTGTGAGGTTCTGTTGCACTCTTATTAAGTGCTACAAAAAAAAGTAAGAAATACCCATTTATATAGTTTTCGAAATTTGACTTTCGAACTGAAAGCTTTAAAATTATAATATTAAAACACGTTTGTCTTATTGTTTTTTTTTATTATTTCATAAATTTTAAAAGCAAAAATGATATAAAATTTTTTAAGTAAAATACAAAAATTAGAAAATATTTTCAAATATTGATTTTCCTAGCTTCCTCCAAATGCTCGTATCAATTCCTTTATATTTAATTTATCCAAAATTTCGCTCTCTATAGATATAATTGACAAGTCCGATAATCTTTCCTGTGCCATAGAAGATCGCGTGTAGTTTTTTATTATTTTAAGTTTTGAAAAATTTCGTTCTCCAGTAGCCACCAAAACTGGTAGGGTTAAAGAAATCCGTAAAGATAGTACAATATTCGGAAATGTATTGATAAGATTGTTTTCTTAAATATAATTTAAAACATTAATAGGTGACATATCCTCTTTGGTAAAACATCGGAAATATTTTATTTCTTCAAACAAATTTAATCCATCTATGTCCTTTTCATTAAAATTTTAGTATCCGTTAATTTTTGCTCTAATTCTTCACAATGTTTTAAAATTTCATTGTCACTCCAGTTTTTAAAATTAGGTATATAGTATACCTTGAAGTAATTGTAATGTTCTTTTAATTGACTGAAACTTTCTGAAATTGAAGAAATAGCAGTGTCTAATATTATAGTGTAAAATTCAACCTTAAACTTTTGTCTTGGATTGTTGATTGGTTAGTCGGTTTGTTCATCTTGAAACAGTTTCTTTTTAAACCTGTTTCGACTTCGTGGAAAATCAGTATCTACCCCCAAATCATCAGAAACGATACTTTCATTGGCAATTGCATGTTCATTCGATTCATTTGATCTACGATTATCTGAAGTAAATTTCAAATGCTTTACGATATGAGTAGGGCATTCCAGAGTAATATACACTTTTGTCCAAAAGTTAAGCATAAATTGTAAAATGCGAAAAACATGGAGTAAATATTCGTAAAATTATTCCAAATTTCTTGCCGATATTAATTGGGTGAAGAAGAAACATTGGGTTTATCTAAAACTTTTCAGTCGACTACGTCCTGCGCGAAACACCGGCGCATGTCGGAACGCGGAGAAACCGATTCCCGCAGCATAGGCAGTTCAGACAAGTTTCGTGCAACTGCTGTGCGAAGGAACGTTGTTATCCATCAAACAAGGGGAATGCTGGCACAAAGACGCCAATTGGACATGTTTACGAAAGGAAGAATCGTTGGAATGCTGGAATCCTCACAATCACAAACCGAAGTGTCTCGAATTCTGAATCTCGACCAGTCTGTGATCTCAAGACTGTGGCAGAGGTTTCAAAGAACGGGAGATGTTCCGCGAACACCAGTATCAGGTCGACCAAGAGTCACAACCCCTCGCCACGACCGATATCTGGTAATAACTGCGCGACTTCAGAGCTGCAGTACTGCCAGAGCACTCGGTTCGGTGCTCACAGTAGCCACAGGAATACGAATTTCGAGACAGACTGTTTACAGGAGACTCTATCATGCTGGCCTGTATGCCAGAAAACCCGCAGTTTGCATTCCCCTCACGTCTGCGCATACACGCGCTCGTTTGAACTGGAGTTTGATATATCAACATTGGAGTGTGGGAGAGTGGGCCAAGGTGATGTTCAGTGACGAGTCCCGGTTTAGTCTGCGTAGTGATTCTTGGCGGGTAACGATATGGAGAGAACGCGGAACACGTTTTGAACCAAGAAACATAACGGAAAGACATCATTTTCCATCAAGGGGAGTAATGGTATGGGCAGGCATCATGATGGATGGCCACACAGACCACCATTTCTTTGACACGGGGTCTGTGACTGCTCAAAGATACAGAGACGAAAATCTTGAGCCTTATGTTCGCTTGTTTCGAGGAGCTGTCGGTCCTGACTTCATATTTATGGATGATAATGAGCCATGTCACCAAGCGGTGCTGATTCATGACTTCCTTGAAACGGAAAACGTCCAGCGCATGTCGTGGCCTGCGAACTCCCATGATTTAAATCCTGTCGAGCATGTATGGGATATGCTCGGGAGACAAATTGCAGCCCTTTCGCACAGACTAAGCTCCGTTACAGAACTGAAGAGAGCTCTCGAAGAGGTTTGGAACCGTTTGAGCCCACAACTCATTCATCATCTCATAGAAAGTATGGTAAATCGCTGTGCAGCGTGCCTGGCTGTCAGAGGTGACCACACACCTTATTAAACTGCAGCATCAATATTTTATTTAATGTTTTCTTTCATTTTTCCTTTAAAATCTGTATCCCTGCTATGCTCAGTTTTCTTTCAAACTGCTAATTTGGATGATAAAATTAATTATCATTCTTTTGATTTGCTTCCTTATTTTATAACCATTTTACACTCGCATATCACGTTTCCCGCCATTCTGATTTACAGTTCCTTCTTTATTCACATAATTATCAATTATGCTTAACTTTTGGACACCAGTGTATTTCTGAAAAAGTAAGAATAATTTTAACACAAATGTGCGTATTTCAGTAACCAAATGTTCAGTGAATGATCTGGTTACGATAAATTTGAATTTTCAAAACTTTGTATGATAAGGACATAAACAATATTATATTCAGAATATAATGAATTGTGCAAATATAAATCACATCACAAATGTTGTACAAAAAGGTAAATGAAATTTTCCACAAAGAATAATTCTACAAAATTAAGGCAAAAAATTTCAAATTAACCAGCCTTTCTATCATTTACACATGTTGTAAGCATTAATTTACAATCAACTCCCCCCCCCCCTGTTTATTATGAAAGCAAATCTTTCTGTTTCTGAAAGCTAGTTTTTGTGTAGTATCATTTGAATCAAGAATATTTTACCGCATTTATTTTTATTATTTTTTTATAAAATAAAATTCAGGGAATTTATAAAGTAAGATGAATTCTAGACTGGGGATCGGTATACTTTCAAGAAAGACGCTAGGGTACGTTACGCCACTGGACAACGGTCATCACATCACTTTTGCCAATTGACATGCAGTTTGAAATTAACTGTTTTTCGAAGGGAATGTACGGGAATAATATTTGACGACGTTAAAATTATCCGGATCATGATCTTATTAAGACGGAGTCGAGAAAGAAATGAGGCCCCCACTGAGAGCGAGGTCCTGGACCCGGGCCTTGTTGGTCCATGCCTTGAAACGTCCCTAACTACAATACAATACGACTTTAATTATAAACCGCACAATTTATCAAGCTAAATATTTTGTATATGACAAGACCAGGGGAGTCACTAGAAAAAACTTGCTTTTAATTGAATGTTGATAACTTAATTATCAAATATTTTGTGCAGTACTGATACATTTATAAGTGTTGAGTATTATATCAGTGGGAATTTGTATTTTATTTCTTATTATAAAGAATGTTTTTTTTTTTACTTTGTAATTATTTAAAATTGTAAATTATTTTATCAAATTGATAATTAGTTTAAATCTTTTGTTTTCGATTTTTCGCGATACGTTCACGCCCCCAAGTAGGGTTATCACGCCCTCCTGGAGGGCGCACCCCACAGTTTGAGAAACGCTGCGATAAAGATTTTATTTCGAGTTTTGAGAACAGTTTAATAACGGTATACATGAAGCAAGATATGATTTGAAGAAGGAAAATCAAGCGATTTACATAGTTTTAAAAATGTACATATTTTATCATTGCAAACAAAACAAATACGTTGAGTCCCATCTTCTCAGCATATAATGAATAAAAAAGTTTGCCGATACAAATCATTCCCAATTCCTGTTGTTACATGTTACAAATTCTTAGATTTTGAACACATTCTGAAAAAAAGCGCGAAATCCACGCGGAACGTGTTTTTATTGTTGGTATCGGAAATCAAATTTTGTTTTACACAAACGAAAACAATCCGCAGAAACGAAAACAAAATTAAGTTAAAATATAAAATTCAAAAAAATAAAATCTTATTTTATTGCTAAAAAATATAAAACATACAAAATTGCAAGTTTTTTATTAACAACTTTTATGTGTGTGTGTGTAAGTAACATTAAATTAAAAAACTATAAGTACTATAAATTTCAGCGCCCCCTGCCCCAGGCGCCCTTGTGCGGTGAACAATTTTGCCACCCCCACGCGGCGGCCCTGGTAATATTTTGAGTTAGCAGACTCGCCATGATAGATTTTGAGCAATTTAAATGCCCACTTCTGGTAGATCAAAACCCCACTTCCGGTTTTTCTAAATTTATAAAATTGATTGTAACTTGGCCTCTAGGTAGTGTAGAAACAAAACAAAGTATGTTTCGTAAAGTCAAAAGATAGCTCTATTCAATAAAATAAAAAACAAAAATATGTCTTGACTGAATTTGGTCATTTTCAACGTGTTCGGATACCTTAATAGGCCAGATTTTACGGTATATTAATAATTATATATACGAGTTTTTCACGTTCAAATTCTGATCTAAATGTAATTTAAAATGAGATATTTGTTTATTTTATCATGATTTTTCTTAGATTATACCATAAAAAACCCGTTTAAAATTCTAAAAGTACTGTTAAAGATTGCTGAACTGAACTCAGTGGCACAACAGCTCATGAGGACCATGGCTTACTGTGCCTATCTCAGTTAACGTGACCTTAGGCGCTGGGGTGCATGTGCAGATGTTTCGGTCAAGTGGTCAGTCTGACGCGAAATCCCCAATGTTCAATTCCGAAGTTAGCTTGGTTCTCATTTATTGACCCACTGAAGGGATGAAAGGCTGAGTCGACCTTGCCCAGCCCGGGATTTAAACCTCGTACCTGGGGCTTGGAAGCGCGATACACTACGACTCAGCCACTAGACTTCATATTAAACTTATATATATATTTATATATATATATATATATATATATATATATATATATATATATATATATATATACATGTAATGACTTCTTACAACTCTCTTTAACTTTACCCGTTAAATTATTTCCTAGTTCTTTCGCACAAGACCATTATAATCTTAATCTAATTGCTCACACGCATTTGCATCCAATCACAACTCCTATTACAAAAGAGTCGTACGACCTTCACCATCAGTATAAAAATCGGAGCAGACGGTTACGCGCTCTCTTGTCTCTTGTCATCATGTAGTCTGCTGCAGCTAGTGTTTGTGTTTGTGTTGTGTATGTTTCGTTGTGATTCCGTCCATCTATGTGTCTTCATGTTTAGTGTTAATAAAGAAGAATAGCTTTTCCAAGACTGCCTCCTCCATAATAATGAAAAGGTATCATCAACCATCATAAAGAGTAACCTTATACGTAAAAACCAACACCGGTCACGCTGTGAAAAATCATTAACTAAATTCGTCGTAATTTTTACTAAATCCGTCATCATCGTTATATATATATATATATATATATATCTTTCCAAGCACTACAGATAGTTACCGCTCAAGTCTTGTCTCAGTTAGCTTACACCATCTTGATATATTCAACGATATATTCTTCCATGGGTTAGCTCCCAAGTTCTTCAACAACTTATCCACTTTATCCATCCACCTCGCTCTCGGTCTTTTCCTTTTCCCTCTGGAGTTTGGAATATTATTTTTTTAACCCAAGCGAAGGCGTGCACTCGCGCGTTACTAACGTTAGTGGTCGCGCAATTATGTGGTTTATTTGTTCTATAAAAAGTGCGAGCCATTGCTCTTCCAAGGCTATTGAAAGCGGGGGTCGAGTCCTAGGAGAGGAATTGAGAACAGCTACACGTGGTCCTAGAGCATCCTAATTTTGCTTGATAAGGTCAAGATCTGGTGATCAAAATGGCCACTGCATATGTTGAATTGTTTCCTGTTCAAGATAAGCCTCTGCAATGCGAATCATCCTGCAGCACGAAATCAGCATTGTCCCCAACATATTGAACAAGCTCCCCTGATTCCGATGACAAAATACGAAGCTGTGGATTGTAACCTGCTGAAATTTCGTGCTGTACAGTATTACAATACGACGCTGCAAAACCCAAGCTATATAACACTTCTATAAGTCTTTTAGATCCATATCTTCTATGAAGAAACACAGAAAGGCTTAATAGTAGCTGTGATGAAAATGATCGTTCTCGTAATGCAGCCATTATTGCATGAATTATTAACTTGCATTTTGTTTTTAAATAAGCTATTTTTCCTTTTTTTGTTTTTCATTATGACTTATCGTAAGAAATGCAATAAACTTTTTGGTATACCTTGATTTACATCATCCAACATTTTACTTGGAGGTGGATAAGACTTGGTTTCAACGACAGATGACCGAATGTCTTCACGAATAATAGCTGCTGCAGCTTCTACAATTCGCAACCGTTCTTCTCTTCGGGATCCTTTTTTATTATCATACCAAGCTTTTGATAATATATTAGCTTGTGTATCACGAAAATATATGATTGTAAAAGATCTTACTTTTGTCGTAATTATTATATTCGTCAAATATTTTTGTTGAAGTCTCGTAATTATAGTTTTATCATCTGGTACATATCCCGTCAGGACATCTAAGAGCTCTTTCAATGTAAATTGGGAATCGTCGTGATTTTCGATGTGATTAAAAATTTCTGTCATAGCTTCCATGACTTGACTATCTTGGCGAGACTTCTTTTTAGTAGATGGTATCTGATTTAAGAAATTAGTGTTGCAGATATGATACTTTGCTTCAGAAGCGATCAAATCATACTCACAAAGTATACGATCTTTCATTAATTCTCCTATAGAATCACCACGTTTTTCTGCTTTTTTTAAAGACATTGTCTTTAAACTCAAGAGTACTCACTTTACTGATCTTGCGCCTGTACTTCTCTTTTTTTTAGTTTCTGTTATACTTCATCAGCTACTTGACCACAAAATAAACAGAGCTTTTTGAAATCAAACGCTTCATTTCTTCTTTTACGAGGGACACTAGGAGATGGTAAAGGTTCACTGTTTTCAATGCGTCGTTTAGATGCTGCAATAGAATTTTTACTAATGTACACTTTTCGGCACTCGGTATGTACATTCATGGAGGTTTAAGAATTTAAAAAAATCAACGTGACCGTCCTTTTGTTCGATACTTGCTGCTCTCAAAGTTTTTAAACCGCACACTACATTAACAGGATAACCTTGTGATATTAATTCATTACATATAAAACATAAATCAGACATAACTCTCAAAATTTTACGTCCGTCGTAGCTAAAATACAATTTAAAACTAACGAATAAACGTGGCTAGTAGAAACTGAATTGTTGAAAAGGAAATCGGTCTTTATTATTTAGCTAAACATGTGTGCATCAACTAGCTATAAATTAAACGTTCGTATATTAGGTGTGTATAAGAATGTAAAGAGTCCTCTAGCGCTCATAAACATTCAATGTATCCTTAGACTCCAACGAGAGAGGAGTCGAATCGAGACGAGACATTTTAACAAACAACAGTTCATTGGAAATTGAGGGAGACTCTCCTTTATTTGAGTATTTTATCATGTTTTTATTACGTTTGTCAGGGTGGATTTTTTTAATTCACTTTAAACTAACTTCCCGATGAGCTAGAGACTTGAAATTTGGACCATAGCTTAGAAGTGGATGACAATGCATGAAAATTAGCTTTTTAGTTCGTTATAAAAACATGGTACATTAAAAAATTTTTATTCTTAGATCATGTTTTCTTTGAGGTAACTAAGCTATCAATAGAGATCAGCAGGTCTAGGCATAATCTGCACAAAAGGAAACAAATTTGAAGTTTTATACATTTCAAACTAATTGTATTTCATTTTTCTTCTTAAAATGTAATTAGCATACATTAAAATATAATTAAAATAAGTCTATAGTTTCAGTTAACTGTTTTTCAATTACACGAACAGATGAGGGGTATTAAAAAATATATTTAGTCTATTTAATAGATGGCGCCACATGTACAAAAACCCTTGTTTATATTATGTAAACTTGTAGGAGGACACCATTCCGATGTAGTACGTGAAGCATCACGTAACCTATGCTACTGAAATTAATAATATCTTAAATGCTTACTGTGGTCCTGTACACTATATTATAAAGTGAAGATGGTTATTTACTTATTTCTAGGGTATTAATCAAATGGGGGTGCACATTGTTTCCATCATCTTTTGCATGGAGTTCATGATGGCTGCTGTTTCTCTTTCTAGTGCAACTTGAAAACTTGCTATTGTGTTTTCTAATTTATTTTCAAATTCCTGCATGTTGGGTCCTGAGGCTGCTGTTTTTAATACTGCAGAATAACTTGCTGAGTGTTTCCTTAAATTTGCGTCGTGCCTCTCCCAAAGTTAAGTGATGATTGCATTTGAATTCTATAGTACTACTTTTTCTTTAATAAATGTGGGACAGTTGGGAGAGTTTGCCGGATGATCTCTTGTACAATTTATACATTTTGAGGTATTTATACACTTTCCTGTGTGAGATCTCCCCAATTGATGCATCTTGCATGGCTGGAACTGAATCGAGATAAGTGGGTGAAGCTAAAACATTTGCTACATTGCTGGGGTTTTTCTGTAAATAGTTGCTCTATGGTTGAAAAACCAAAGTTCTGGTATAGTTGTACCTAGAATGGTAATTAAAACAGGAGAAGCTTCCTGACGACTGTTTGGTTTGACAAATCTTCTTATTTCAACTAACTCAAGATCGTTCGAGTTTTTTAATTCTATTGCCACGTCTACCAGATGTAGGTTAGTTGGGATATCGAAAAGCAGGAATCGCGAAGGAAACCCTTCCCATTTTATAATAGCTCTTACTAGAATATTTAAAATTTGATCTATAGCTGTTATTTGAGCAGTGCATACAGATGCTAATTTTTATTTTACCGCTTTGAGTAAAATACATATTCGTTATACTGTTATGTCTAGGTATTTTGCACTTTAATTCTGCATTTTAGAGGTGGGGGTTCGATTTAAGGATGCTACCTGATTTTTTTGTAAGTTTAAGTAAAAATGTGATTTCGGTGAAATTTTTATAGACAGTTCGTAAAATTAGTTCTCTGTCAGTTTTGAAATACTTGAAATCTGCAGCTTCTGTCATTATGTTGTTCATCTCATAAATGTCCGTTATCCGGAGCGAGGAGTGACTCAGCTTGAGTCACCATCACGCAAAAAGAATATATATAAAAAGGAAATTGACTAACCTGAAGTGGCGCGTTTTATCCTGGGGACAGAACCCGGGACCTTTGGATCCAAAACCGAGTAACTTAACCACTACACCAAAATGATCACCATGGTGTGGATTTTGTTACTGGCTTATATAGATTATATCGCTACACACTCCCCTACTAGTGAGTTGGTTAGGCGAACGAACGATATAACTGTTAATGGGAGCGGTCGGTTTTTTTGTGTGTGTGGGATGAGTTGCGTTACGTTAATCTGACGAATTTTTTTTTGCTGGATTGCTCTTTTTTTTGCGGGTAGATGGTTCCACGCCAGATCAGTTTAGAGGTTTCGCTTTTCTTAGTTAAGCTAGGGTCACCAAATTGAAGTGGTGCGCTTATCCGATAGCACAGAACTCGCACAAATCTTCGGATCCGAAGCCGAGTAACTTAACCACTACACCATGGTGCGGAGGTTGTTACTGGCTTTTATAGATTATATCGCTACACAAAGTTCAGATAAAAAATGAAAATATATTGCCAAAACCTCTTTCTTAGAGGTCTTACAAAGTATATTAAAGAAGTGGAAAAAGAGACAAAGAAATTTTTTTTCTTTTCTTTAAGTCCAGCAGAACTACGTATAAGCACTTCCAAGTTAACCGACCTTAGCGGTTCTCCTATCCACCTGAATCGGTTTCACTCATCTGATGTATTTGTTTCGGTTCTGCTTTCAGTTCAACATTTTGATGTAGAGTTGAGTAGTTTAAAATATGTTAATATTATCAATTTTCTTAAAGTAAAAATGTAATGGATAATTTATGGATTTTTTTTTAAAAAAATTATGTACATTGGATTTTATTTTTATTAAGAAATATTTTCATTTTTTATCATTTAAACGAAGCTAGTGAAATCATTCATCCCCAACAACTGCTTACAAATTGTAAACAGCATATCCATCGTGTTAGATGCTGGATGATTTGAGAAGTGATTTCATTTGCGTCAGCATTGTTATTTAATTCCTGTATGTTTTGCTAATTGTTATCGTTCCAGCTATTTATTAATGAATATGCATAATGTTTTTTGTGATATTCTTTTCTTCTAAAGTTTGCAATTATGAAGCAAGACATGTCATCAACTGAACTTAAAGAGCAAGGAAACAAGTTGTTCAGTGCTAGAAAATTCGAGGATGCTATTTCATGTTACAGCAAAGCAATAGTAAGGATAAACTAACATTTTAGATTATTTTTGTGCTTGATATTGTTTTTTCGTAGTTTTGTTGATGATGTATACAGTAAAATATTCTTTAGTATATTCTGATCATGATATTTTATTAATTTGTTGAAATAAATAGCGATAAATAGTTCTGATTAATTATACTCATTCACACTTACTAAAGTAAATGCATTCGGTGCATTTAGTGCTTCCACTGTGGATCCTTCATGTTTTTCATCAAATCAAAATTTGCTAATTTTTTTTTTACTTCCAATAAAAATAAAACATAAGCACAAATGCATTTATTAGAAGAAAAAAAATACAGGAGAATTCTTGATTTAGTTTAAATCAGGAGTTCTCCTGTTCTTTTAGTAAATTATTTTGTGATTTTTAAATTAAAATCTATTTAAAAAGCTTTTATCTGTTTTATGCTTTGTTTAAGTCCTGTGTCAAAAGTACAATTGAACTATATTTTGAGAATATTTTTAAATACATTCAATAAATGTTCAATTAATATTTAATGCTTTAGAGAATAAGAATCAGTGTTGATGGTAGCAAAGAACTAAATAACAATTGTTAAGATGTTTAAAATTTGCACATAGTTTGTTTCAATCTCATTTTGTGTCAAGATTATTCTTTTAATTAGTTTACTTGTAAGATAGTATTGAGTCAAAAAGATGATTATCCCGTTTTGAAGTAAAGGTTGATAGGCATCAAGGGGGATGGTCAGTTATTATTTATGAAAGTAATATTTTGGTTGGATCCTAATTCAGTGCACATCTTTATTTATAGCTAGCTTAGCGAATTATTGTCATCATATTGGGTATAGTTCCAATACCATAAAATAAGCTATTGGCAGCACTTTTTTCCCTTTTCCACCAAAAGTGTACATTAAATTAGGATTTTATTTTGAATTTCATCTGCAGATTTTAAATTGTCAATATGTAAATAATTCATTGTTTAAGTCGGACTGATTATTTTGGTTGAATTGTCGAATCGGCCTCTTATCCCGCCAAGGTCTTTTTCGCAAATCTGGTAACCCTTTTTATTTTTGTATCAATGAGGGATAAGTCGAATCGTGGTGTGGTAGGGTTGCTTCTCCAAAACACAACACGCAAAAACGCACCAAATTAGCGATTTTTCAAAATTTGCCGGACCAGTGGCCGATTCGACAATTTCACCATTATTTTAATCTGTCTTTATTATTTTTTGCTTAACTAACATTTTATGTTTGGACTTTTATCCAAAGAATTATTTCCTAAGCTGTAATCAATTTCTGTTTAAAACAAAATGAATATATACATTTTAGTTTTGTCTCTCAAAGCATATGGCTCAACTATGAACTAATCATACAAATAAGTATAAAAGGAATTTTAAGTAAATTGAATTGTAACGCAAAAATTAAATGTTTGAATTGGTAAATAAATATTTTAAAAAACAAGTAAAGATTCATGTAATTGAAACTCAAAACATTTACTCTAGTGGTACTTACATATTATCGCAACCTTAATGGCAACATTATATAAAATTAAGCGCATGGTTGCCAATTTAACGTGTTCAACATGTGTGAAATCATGGTTGCTAACTTGGTAAGTTATCTTGAGTGTTGGCATTGTTGTAATAATACGTTAGTACCTTTCTTGCTTACTAAATATTTGTTTTATGTTTTCCAAGAATTGTTATCTATAAATTTATTGTTTTTTTTAATGAGTAGAAATTTGAGTTAAGGGTATAAATTTGGGTATATTGTATTTTTATTTTTTAAATGATTTTTTGCTCAAGGTAATATTTTTAGTTGTAAAATGTGATACTTTGTTATAGTTTTATTATCAGGTTATAGCTTTGTTATCAGGGGTAGCCAACCCACGGCATGTGGGCCACAGTGTGGCACAGCAGAGTTGTATCAGTGGCACGCAAGGACTTATTGAAAAATTAAAATAATTGAAAGGATAATAATAATTAACGATTTTCTTGTTACAATTTTATTGAATTGGGGTTGTCTTTAGACTAAAACACTCAAAATTTATTTTAAGTAAGCTTAATTAATTGAATTACAATAGAAAAAATATGCAGAGAATAATCTTCATTATTGAGTACACTGGCTTTTCAAAGGAAATGCACTTGCACACACTAAATTTTGGAATTAGAGGAAGCATGTCTTACAATGTGTTTCAGAAAATGGTGAACTGCTCTGTGAGTGCTGCAGCGAACATTATTAGAAAGTCCAGTTACTTCAGAAATGAAACCCGTTGATGACGTCAGAGATGAAAAGCTGATAGTGACTTCCTGATTGTAAGGGGGGGGGCAGGGTTTACCTGAAATCCATTTCTCCTCCGTTCCGAGAAAACCCCCTCAAAAAAGGACATGCGGACAGAGCGGTTCTGAGGGTTCTGGCTCGAAATGAGAGAAAAAACGTGGTCTGTAGAGTAAGATGGTGTGTTAGGCTTTTATGTAATTAAATTTGTATATATATCTTTAGCCTGACTGTGTATTTTCGTATCCAATACGTCACAGTCTATTAAATGGAAGCACCGAACAAATCGATAATTACTTTAAATGTAATATTTGGCTAGAGATATAGTCGATGAATTAAGATTGTGAGACGGAGAGCAGGAAGAAAATTGCCACACCATCTTAGAGAGACCAACGTGCCATCCTGGCAACCAAGAAATTCCTGTCAAATTAAAAGGATAGAGACCATCCTGGTCTTAGAAAAAGCGCCACCCTGGCATTCAAGAATTCCTTCTGATAGGAAAAAAAGACAAGTTTGTATTTTTGTCTTATTTATTATTAGAGATTGCAGTATCTGATCAAAAGTTCAATTCTGATATTCAGTACTTCTTAGAACTTAATACCGGGATACCAGTTTTAATACTGGTATTAGAAATTTTAGAAAAAGAAAGAAAACTCAGGCGTTTCTTTGTTTTACTTGCCAGTTTGATTAGAGATTGTAAGTATCACAAGAAATAATTTTTAACTCATAAATTATAACAGTATATAATGAAACACAAAAAAATAAAGGAACATCTTATTTATTTAAATCACAAAAATGTGCAAATATCACTATTCAGTCTGTGGTACTATTACAAATTTTTGAAATGTTCTTAATGTTTTAAAATTTAAATGTTTGAAAAGTGTTCTCAAAAAACGTAATGCATCAATTGTACTGTCATTAAGCTTGGAACATAATTTTGTGCAAAAATTACCAGCTGTCAAAAACGTTCTTTCGGCGTCTACACTAGTTGATGGTACCGTTGGCAATGCTTGATGTACTTTTTACAAGTATTTACCTCTAAATCCCTCATTTTCAAATAAATTGATCTCTCGTCAGATGATTTTGGATATAGCTGATTTCTGTACTGTATTTTGGTTTGTTGAAATTTTTTTAGTTATCGCTAATTCTAATTTTTTGTTCAAGAGACAGTTCCTTTTCACTATTGACATTAGGGTCATCATCATCTTCGATAACTGTACCAAATTCTTCTGAATGTGGATAAGGTTTGTGGGTAAACAATATTAAGAAAATTTACTATAAACTTGATGAAATTTGATTTGGTTAATCTCTTTTCTTCTTAACTCTAGAACATTTTTTACATTTGCCATCCTATTCTTTTCATCATATAAATAATGAAACCAAACTGAAGTATTATCAACTAATTTTTTTCATGTTCTTTAAAATTATTCTTTTTCATTATTTATTAGTATATATTTATTATATATAATGAATCAGAAAAAATATTTTGAACCCTAAAGTATGATATGAAAGTACAATGTGGATAACAAACTCACCAATTTGGAAAATATCGAAATATTATGCATTTTCTTCACAAGTACAGCCTTGGTTTCTCAGATATGAATATCAGACTACAAATCCTGTGCAAGTGCAGTATCGCTCTGAACTGTAATAGGACAGTTTTGGCCTTGGAGGATTCAGATATTTTATAACTTCTCTTAATTGTACAATGCAATTTTGTATTCACAGTCTAATTAATTTTGCCCGTTAGGGAGACATTTTAGTAACAGGTGTTGATGTATGAAAGAAGCCAGATGGGCTTGGATATGCTCTATTCCTCTTTCAACAAGAACTTAGTTAGGAGTAGTGTATTTAGTTCTTTTTGTCAGAGAAATAATTTGTCTATATTTTTAAGTTCAGATTAATAGTCTTCTATCCTGTTGTATTTGGTAATGAAAAAATCAGATGATGGATTTAATGAGTTGCCTTAGAACTGTAGAACCAGCTAGGAAAAATAAGAATAATAGAATGAACGGAATAAAGACGTTTAACATTTTCACCTTCAGTAATGGAGGTAAAATTATTTCATTCATAATATATTTTAATCATGGTGTAATAATTAACACTATAACATAAATACAAACAATATAATATTCTGCTATGTTGGCAATTCCTGAACATATAAGAAAAATTTTAAAAAATTTCTAGTAAATACCGAAAAACCGGTATTTAAACTTGTGAATACCAGTATTTTGAAACTGTACAAATGGCTCAAAATACTGGTATATATTGCAATTCCTATTTATTATATTATTTTTAAATTTCCACTACTTAGATTTGCATAAAAAATGAGCTACTTGTGTAAAAATCCCATAAAAAGCCCATAAGTAGCATTTTTTCACCTTTTCATACTTTTTTGTTTGTTGTAAATTTTAGAAGTGGCATGTGCATAGGTTTTTTAATCATATAATGGCACTTTTGCCAAAAAGGTTGCCATCCCTGCTTTCAATTATTAGACATCTGATTAATTTTCTTTTAGTTATTGAATTTGTTATTTTTATCCTGAAATTTAACCATGGTTTTATGTAAATGAAATCCTGTGCTGGATATTGCAGTAAAGAGTTGGTTTTTAATGTTATTCATAGTATTTCTTTTATGTAATTGAAAGGTAGACAGCAATGCAGCTCTCACAAGGACTTCTCATGCTATTTACAAGGCTGTTTGAGATTTTGGGACAGTAAATCCCGTTCTTCCTCCAAAGCACTTCTTTGCTCCAGGAATATTCTGAGAGGAATTGGCAACCAGACAGTTTTTATGTCAAGAGCATTATAAACAAGCTCATGAGGATTTAGATTTAAAAATCAGTTAGCCATTCTATTCCCTGAATATTCAAGTCTCAAGATAGTCTGAAGTCTCAAGATAGTTGTCGACCAGCTGAGCTCTGCCATGTGTGTTGTCATTCGTAAAAATGAACTGGAAACCAAGTGTTTCTTTGAAAAGCTTCACACAGAGCTCACTATCTTCACAGTGGTCTACTTCCATGATGCTGGAGGGATAATACTGGATTCCTGGTTCTTTTCATATGTGAACACATTGAGAATCAGTGTTTCAGATTGAATCTTGAATCATCAGTGAAGAGAACATATGACTGCTGTTCCTATTTTCAAGTATTATGTTACCTGTACTATGTCTGATGGGCTTTTCTGTGACATGAAGCGAGTAGAATGCAGACAGTGGCATTGGAGTGGAATACAGACCATTCGTCTTCTGGCACAAAGCCCTGCATCGCTAAGCATGTGGTAAACAGTATACTTCAAAAACTGAGGCACCAGAAACAATGGAGAGCTCACTTGCGAGTTGAGTAACTGTTTCTCTGTTGAACTTTGCAGTTAAAACCAAGTAGTGGTCATCTTTTGTGTTCACTCTTGAGCACTCAATAACTGGTTTTCTTGGTATTGTTCTGGTCTCCTAGAACTGGTTCCAAAATCTGGAAACCACATTTCAAGGCACATTGAACTATTTTGCTGCTGTTGCTTTGGATTAATCTGCTTTTGGAGACCATCTCTTAACTGCTCTCCATAATCCTTCATCTCCAGATGCTCTGTACTATTCTTTGCAAACATTAAAAAAAATAATTATAAACCTTCAGAAAAACAAGCAAAGCTAAAACTGCACGGAGTAGTGTTTGAAGTCCCTATCTTGTCAGTTTTCTTAATTTATATAAAATAAAAAAAGTGGATCGAATTTGATTTAATAATTAAGAAAAGCAGCATCTTTTCTTTGTTACTTTTACTAATTTTCATTAAGAACAATTCAGAAGATATTTTTTGAAAAATCTACAAAAATGTTGTTTTTTTAGCTTTTTCACACCAATATATCATACTAGTTTTTTTTTTTTTTTTTTTTGTAGTAATTCTCAATATGGTAAAACTTATATGATGGATCCAACTTTTTTTTTTTAAAAAGCACTTGCATGAATACATGCTTTGGAACATTCATTTATGATGGATAATACTCAGGGAGAAAATGTTTTTTTAAAACATTTTATAGATCTCTCTAAAAGAGTTGAAAAAATTCAGTTGTTGAAATATGAATTCTAAAATCAGATCTTTCCTGTTTTGTTTACATTAAAACTGGATTATGTTTTATAAATTCACATTGCTGCAGTTGGACAAGCTCCATTAAACAAATGGAGACAGAATATGTAGCAGTTTATTTACTTATTAATTTTGGTATTTAGACATTTCACTGAGATCAAAATCTTAGTGTTACTTTCTCTTATAATTACTAATAACAATTATAATTATGGTTTTATATGCCAGTTATTCTCAAGAATATTATTATTACATTATTGGTGATTATATCAATTCTTGTTAATGTGTGTGTATGTAAGATCTTCATTGTTTTCTACTTTGAATTTTTTTTTTGTTTAACAAATTTTGATCATACTTTTTGAAAACTGTGTGATACAGTATTTGCTGTTGATTTTGTATAGGTGAAATCAGCACATAATGTACGCCTCTGCATTGGGAGGGGGGCAAGGACTCTTAGGGGCCCAAACTTGACTGACGCTAAGTACGTATTTGGGCTTGGAGCCCTAAACTTGAGTTTGCAGGGGGGCTCTAATATTCTCTGTTATGCCACTGGCTGAAATAATAATTTCATTGATTGATATTCAAACATTGTGAAAGAATTAGACTGGAATAACACGTGCAGTAATAACCTGAGGCATAGATGTTTCCGATTTCTAGAATCATGACTTCTATAATAAAGAGTCTTAACATTAACCTCAGAGTTAAATCATCATGAAATATTATATACCTGTAGTATCTTTCAACAAACTTGGCTTAGTTTTAGCTGTGTAGGAACTCATCTTGTACTATCTTGCAATAATTGAAACTATTATAATAAAACATGCATTCTAACAGGCTAATTTTTTTAAAATTATTTAATTAAAATATTGTTGAAAATGGCTGTTAAATTTGAACAGAATATAGCAAAAATCAACATAGCCTTCGTAACACCAAAAATGAAAAATGGTTGGTATCATTGTTAGATTAGCAATATATTGTTACGAATTTGGTATAAAATAATGTAAATAATTTGTATTTGGATGTGCAATGCCTTTATATTACTCTATATTTATTTCATGTTAAAATTGTAATATTCACAAGCAACGCCGTCCCTTACGTTATAATGGCGATTCTCATTGGTAACTTGGCGAAATATTGGCGATAGGGACAAGTTGGCATCATTTTTGGTGACAAAGTTGGCAACCAACTTGGCGACATTGGCGACCATGTTGGCGAGTTCGGGACCCTCTGGATTTTTCTAGAAATTAGTAGAGAAATCCACTAATTTCACGATCTGTCATGCGAGCGCATCTTTCCAGAAGTTTCGGCCCCGGATATAAATAGAGAGATACTCTCTGCAACAGTCACACACACACACACAGTCTTGTTTCAGCCAGCGAAAAGTGAGTCTGATTTCAACCAGCGAGTAGTAAGCATTGTTTTGATTAGCGATTAGTAGACTTGCCTTGAACTTAATCAGCTCGGCTGTGCTTGTGAATAATCATTTACATACGTGTGCTTTAGACACTGCTTATTGTGTCTGAGTGTTGTTGAAGGTGTGAAATCCTTCTGTTATTTATTCTGTGAACTTTGCTGTTGAATCCTGTATTTTCAAGGATCGATTTACGCCAATAAATACGCATCGCTCGCAAAGAACTGTCTTATTGCTTACGACTGATTTTGCATAAAATCCTCGAACCCCGATCTATGTAACAATATCTACTTGTATTATATATAAGAATAGAAAACTGATATCTCCATCCTTTATTCACTAGATTTACCACATTGAGACATTTTTTGCTTTATAAAATAAAAGTAAAATGATAGAAGTAATTTATTTTTCTTAAAAAATATTTAAATGCAGGTCTGACAGTGCTTGGAAAAACGTAAAGCACTTGTTCAGTATTCATGCTATTGAGACTTAGTGTCTTTTAAGAATACCAAAAATATTGGAAAAGTGCTTTAAGTGACATATTTTTTTGCAAAAGATAAAAGGAATATAACTTAAAAGTAATAGTAATGACTATGCAATGTAAGATTTTTGTTTTTTGCTTCTGTGTTAACACATTATATTCGCTTTCTCATTCTCTACAAGATTCTTTACTATGATGATTTTGGTTGCCTTTGATATTATCCAAATATTTTTTATTTCATTCTGCTGATAAATTTTAGCTCTTGATTATCTATATATAGATATATAATATTCTTCAAGGGATTAAAATTCAAAATTTATAAGTATGAAGTGTATTTAACTGAATTTATTTTTGCTAGTAATAATTTATTTTATAAATAATTTAATGCTCCTATCCAAAATTAATGCTTTAAAAATATTAGATTTTCCATTATTATGCAAATAAATTATTTTTTGAAATTATGTAAATTATTCCCTGAATGAAATTTAATTTTTTATTTCAGATTCTAAATCCTCAAATTCCACAGTATTTCACTAACCGAGCATTATGTTATATTAAGCTGCATCAATGGGAGTTAGCTGGCCAGGATTGCCGAAGAGCTCTTGAATTGGACTGTTCATCTGTCAAAGGTCATTTTTTCTACGGCCAGTCTTTGATAGCTCTGGAGAATTATGATGAAGCAATTAAGTACCTTCAACGAGGTATAGAAATTTTTTGTGAATATATTTTTTCCCTTGATCTAGCTTAGTTCAAAATAATTTACTATGCATAGTTAAATTTATTTCCTAATTGTTTCATTTTGATTTTTATGTGCATTTATAAAGTGTATTATTTTTTACATTAAATTATTTGTGTGTTTGATTTTAAAATTTATATTGATACTTTGTTAGATAAAATTTAAGCTATCTTTTTTTAAAAAATATCCTTTTTGCCAATAGAGTGAGTGAGTGAGAGAATATTAACGTCACACTGATTACCAACACGAGGGCTTTTGGCGACGGTCAGCATAATTTTGAACCATGGTCAAGTGACGCGGACGACACCTGAGCTGGCACCCCCTCTCCTAACTACCACACCACACCAACGGGAGGGCGTTTGAGCTCTTGACAGATTTAACGCGCATCGCTACCCTACACGACGGGTCTTTAGTGGTACTAGGATCGAACTCGTGACATGCTAGCCATGATCCGATGCCTAGACCACTCGGCCACCGCGGCCGCTTTTGCCATTAGAAGATAGCAGTTTTTTCTTAAGGGATTGTATATGCATACATTTTTTTGTATTTGGAATGCTTTCAGTTGCTTGTGGCCAATCTATGTTGCTAGACTGTAGCTCAAAATTATAAGGTTAATCAGTCAATAACCCTCAGTTTACTTTAAAATGCAGGATTAACAAACATTTAATCAATGCAGTCAACCTACATCATTTATTGACGTGCATGCCAATATCATTATATACATTTGTAGAATGCTGGGTTAATTATTCTTTCCTCCTATTCTACATTATACAAATTTTGTACCATAATTTCTAAATTAGGATATTTTGCTGTCATCAGACTAACTAATGTTTTTCCAGTGGTCATCTGTTCAATTACTATATTCTTTGTACCAAATTCTTTTGTGACATTTTTGAAGCTTAAGTAAATTTATTTTTCTTAGCTCAAAGCCCAAAATTTGATATCCATCTTATTGTTTTTGAGCTTGAACACCAATTGCTCTCAAAATGGTTGTAAACTCATGATCGGCATTTTTTTTTTTATCAAGTAATGTGTGTAAGCTCTAATACCACTGTAAAGATCTCTACAGAGCTGCTTATGTGAGTGTCATTTGTCAAGGCTGTAAATCTTCATGATGGCTTGATGTGGAAGTTGAGAAAGTAGGGTGCCAGCTCAGGTATTGTCCTCATCACTTGACTATGGCTCAAAATTACAAAATACATCACTCAAAGCTCTTGTGTAGCTATAAAGTGCAACATTAATTAAACAATTAATCCTTATATTACTGGCTTTCATGGCCCGGCGTTGCACGGGCTTTCTCTACTTTTTTAAATTTTCCGTTCTCTTCACAAAATCAGCATGACCAATATTCTTTTTCGAAGTAACTTTGGCTTCTATGTTTTTTCCTCTCCTCTAAGCCCGGCGTTGCACGGGCTTATACCGAGTGTATAACTTAATCCCCATGTTAATATCCTCCTTTTATTCTAACGCCAATACTTTGGTGTGGGTTTGACACGTACGATGTGAGTGCATGACCCGTGAGTGCGTGTCACGGCTTTGTTGCTTAACATTTTCCCTTCTCTTCACAAATTCTCGATCCTAGTACCACTGAAGACCTGCCGTGTAGGGGAGGGATGCACGTAAAATATGTCGAGAGCTGAAACGTCCTCCCGTTGGTGTGGTGTGGTAGTTAGGAGAGGGGGTGCCAGCTCAGGTGTCGTCCGTGTCACTTGACCATGGTTCAAAATTACGCGGACCGTCCCCAAAAGGCCTCGTGTTGCTGAACAGTGGGACGTTAATATTCACTCAACTTCACAAATTCAGCACTTCCAATATTATTTTCCTAAATTACTTTGATTTCTTTGTTTCTTTCCTCTCCGCTTAGCCCGGTGTTGCACGGGCTTTTACCGAGTGAATAACTTCACCCTCATGGAAATTTCGTGTTTCCCTCAGGCCGATAGCACTTGTGTGTGTGTGCGTGCGATGTGAGTGATTTCCTTAACGTCATAAAAACTCCCTTTTTCGAAATTTGTTCTTGCGTTGGTGTGGTGTGGTAATTATTAAAGATGGGTGAATGCTCAGGAGCCGTCCTCGTCACTTGAGCATGGTTGAAAATTTCGAGGTCCGTCACCAAAAACCCTTGAATAGGCAAACAGTTCGAATTTAAAAATCACCCACTCACTTTGCTATTCTTTCCTTTTCCTGAGTGAATAATTTCATCCCCATGGAAATTTCGTGTTTCCCTCAGGCCGATAGCACTTGTGTGTGTGTATGCGCGCGATGTGAGTGATTTCTTTAACTATGTCATAAAAACTCCCTTTTTCGAAATTTGTTCTTGCATTGGTGTGGTGTGGTAATTATTAAAGATGGGTGAAAGCTCAGGTGTCGTCCTCGTCACTTGAGAATGGTTGAAAATTTCGAGGTCCGTCAACAAAAATTTTCGAATAGGCAAACAGGGTGAATTTTAAAATCACCCACTCACTTTCCAATTCTTTCGTTGCAATTTTTTATTTCCCGGAAACGAAAATGTAGTCTTTTTAAAAATAGTTGTATGCTGAAAAAAAGACAGAAAGTATAAATTTTTAAAATTACAAAATTTCACTACTATTTTAATTCTTGGAGTAAAATTGTGAGGATTTTTTGAAATATTCGACTCGGGGGGGGAAAAAGTTTCATGCGATTACCTTTATAAAAGAAGAAATTATTAAATGATTGATTTAAGTATTTTGAGTGTTTTATTACAATTCGTTCAAAAAAGTTTTCGGCTTTTTATTTTTTAAATCACTGATTCTGAAAGTTTTAAAAATCATTTTTATATAAATGCAAGGATATTGATTCATATGAGAAAAAATCATAAAATATGCAAAACAGCATTGTTTTGTAAAAAAAAAAAAGTTGTTTTTTTTCTATAAAATTCTTTAAACAAAGATAGTTTTTTCCCGGAAACGAATCTGTAGCATTTTTAAAAATACTTGTATGCTGAAAAAAGAACTGAAAGTATAAATTTTTCAAATTACAAAATTTCACTACTATTTTAATTCTTGAAGTAAAATTGTGAGAATTGTTTGAAATATTCGACACGGGGGGGGGGGGAAGTTTCATGCAATTACGCATTATTTTAAAGTAAACTATAAGTTTTATGAAAGAGAACAAAAATTTCGATACTGATAAATATTTTAAATGAATATCAGAAATGCATTGAATGCATTTTAATTAAAAAAACTTTTCACTGAAAAAAACATTCAAAAAGAAAATAATACTATTTGATAAAAACATTTAAATTTGTAAATTTTAATTTTATAGTTTTTCATTCCACTCTGTGTTAATTAAATTATTTAAACACGTATCTGCGAAAAAAATTATATTATACAAAACTAACTTATTGATTATTTTCTAATAAAATTGATTAAAAATGCTCATTTAGCAATTAATTGTGACATACCATTTGCTTACATAATGGCAGCACTGAAAATGAAGTAAATTTCAGATCAGTGGGGATGCAGCAAGTGAATTCAATCATTGAAGAAGAGAGAATTAATTTATGGGTGGGAAAAATAAGCAGAAATGAACAAAATCGAATCCTCTAGATTTGAACCCAGAAAATAAGAATTAGACACTTAGCGGTAGGGCGGAAGCGGCGCGTTAGCCAACCACGCCACGCAGACCAGTAGCAGAAGTGAAAATAGGCAATAATAATGAATGGGGGAGGTTCAAATTGAATTTAATTTTTAATTGAGGGGATCCACACGATATTCACATAACGATTGAAAGATTTCAATTGAAGATTACATTTAAATGTATTGCAAAAAATTTATTGATTTTTGATATTTAAAAAAAAAGCAATTAATAATAAAGAATATCTAATACAAACATAGCTTTTTTTTCTAAGGAATTTATACCTATTTAACTGACTATAAGAGAACAAAAATTTCGATACTGATAAATATTTTAAATGAATCTCAGAAATGCATTGAATGCATTTTATCATCTTAATCTGACATATATAGTTATTTAATTTTGAAAAAAGTAACTTTGACAAAAAAGTAACTTTTTAACTCGCATTTTTTTTTTTACTCGCCAAAGTTACTGATTTCCCCCTGTTTAAGGCAGAATTTTTTTAGTGTAACCCTTGAGTTAGATGCGGTCGAAGGCGAAACAGGTCAGAAGTCTTTGGCGCAAAGCTAATTTTCGACGCCAATGTTTGGCTAAATGTAAAATCGCGTATTTTGAATTATTTTAAAAATCATTACCTTCATTTTAAGGGCATAATTTTTACGTTAATGCTCTCAAACATCACAAACTATTTGCAAAAATAACGTACTTTGAAATAAAAAATGTACAAAAAATATTATTTAAGTTATTTCTCAGAAAAACAGCATTTTTTGAAAATCACAAAATGTTTTTTAAAATCCGTAATTTTGAAGCAATTTTTTCAATCTTCGTATATGTTACGGATAATATTACTGTAAACACGGAAAAAAAGGTTTTGTGAGATTACCTTCATAAATGACGAAGTTATTCAATGTGAAGTAAAAATTGGGACTACTTTTTAAAAATTCTTTAAAAAAAAAGTTTTGGGAATTTTATTTTTTAAATGAATGGATCTAAAAGAGAAAGGCTTGAAGTTAATTAGTGTAGAATATCGATTTAATAACACGAAAAGTAATTCATACCCAACAATTTAGAAATAATTTTCATAAAAACGCATCAGTTTTAACACTATTTTAAAAAATTCGAAAAAAATAGAAAATATCGTTATTTTACAAAAAAAAATTATACCGTATCGTGGCGAAATAAATGATCTTTCCGATTCTGTAATTATTTTTTGTCTGATTTCCACACCAAAAATTGGATGACAATTTTAAGATGGTCCAAAACGTCGGATCACCGCTCGGCCGAAACCGCCAAGTAAACAACCAGTAGGAGTTAAAACAATTAGGCATTTTAAGGTTTTTAATTAATATCTTTTCAACTAATTACAATATCGGAATATAAATGGGCAATACGGCTTCCCCGGAAAATTCCCGATCTTTTGGTACCTTCCGCGACTTTCTGCGTGGTGCGGTTCGTGAGAAGATAGACGCACATAGATAGATAGATAGATACGTTTGTTTACCTTCGAATTTTAATAGTGTAAGACAAAATAAACTTGCATATACATCAATTATCATATTTCCTCCAATTTGCTCTGCAATTTCAGTATTTAAAACATTTTTTGTACAATTCAGCAATTTATTTTTCTTTTCTGTAGTGTTAACTTGTATTTGCAATATAAATGCAATAAAGATATATGTTATTAGGATTTAAATGAAACTTATGTTCCCTGAAACTGCCAAAATGAACAATTTAATTAGTATTGCACTCATAACTACATTTCTTTGCAAATCAGTGTGAATGAAATATTAAATTGTATTTCTGTGATCAAATTTCAATGAATCACTAACTCATTGTTTATTCATTCATTGTTCACAATGACTAAGTTTGTTAAGCTTTTGTATAGGTATCTAATACAGTTGTACAGTTATCTATAGTTATCTGGTTTTTTTAGAACCAATTTAATGCAACTATTAAATATGAATGGTATTTGACTTCTATTACTCTTAAATATTTACAGTAAGGATGTCAAATAAATGCAAAAAAGCCTAAACTAAACATGAAACACATTTTCAAGCAGAAGTGTCTCAATTTTCATGAAAATTTGCAATGTTATAATTCATACATCTGTTTATAATACTAAGTTTTTAAAATTTCAAAATATTTCATAAATTAATAATTTTTTACTTAATATTTAAAGAGCAAGCTCTTTTAGCTTTGAAATATTGGAGATGAAATATGTAACATTTTTGTACCAGAAGAAATGGATCAAAGAGATCAGATAAAACCAAGTAATGTTATAAAACATGCCTTTCCTCATAATGGAAAAAAGGTCAGAATATAACATTTATTTTAGCTGATGAAATTTTCTAATTTCAAGTCCTATTCTTTAAAGTTATGCAAAGATGGCCCAAGTAGAAAAGTTCCCTTTTGCTTGCAAAATTGAAAAATGTTAAAATTTTCAAGAACTGATCATGATGTGTTCTCAATCATCACCAGTAAAATTATAAAGTAATCAGTCAGTTTATATCTTAAGTTTATAATACCATGTATACAAGTAGTGTAGTAATATTGATATTTTCATATAATCAAATTGAATAGAATCTATGTTTACTATCAGTAATTAATGAGAACTCTATTGATAATAACCTGTATTCTAATAAATAGTATTAATAGTCTGCAGATGCTTAATGATCAGGAACTTGTTTGTTATTGCATAAAAATTATTTTTAAAAAATATTGCAATTAGATTTTAACCTTTAAATGCATGAATTTTTGTTTTGAGTTTTAAAAAATCTTTTTTTACTGGGATGTAATCATAGGTTATGTAAGAAATAAATTAAAAAAAAACCATGTAATTATATTGGGTATTTATTTTAAAAAAAGTTGTATGTAGACAGTTGGCAAATTACAGTATTACCCAAAAATCTGGCATTTATAAAATAAAATTTTCGAATGGCAACAGAAACCATTGATAGCTTACCTGATAACAGATGAGAAATATTTTTCTCTCAATTTCATAAATCACTTCTTTATAGGAAACTTGAAATGAACTTAATCACCCACCACATTCAAAAATCACAAATATATTTAAAATGTCTCTTTTTTCTTTCACACAATTAATTGTTATCAACGTGTGTTCAAAAAAACAAACACTCAGGTTTTTGAATAAAATTAAGTGGAACTGGGATGTAAACAATTGGCCACAAAATGCATTTAAAGGTTAAGGAATTTGTTTTTGGTTTTAGCAAGTGATTTGGCAAAAGACCAACGTCTGAACTTTGGGGATGATATTGCAAGCCAGTTGAGAGTAGCCAAAAAGAAGAGATGGACAGTCCAGGAGGATAAAAGAATTAATCAAGAAATAGAATTACAGTCATATTTAAATAGATTAATACTGGATGACAAAGATAGGTAATCTCAATTAGATTTGTTTCTACATTTTATCCCCTTTTAATAAATTCATCTGTTTGTAAATTTTTTTATGAAAGTATTTTTTATAGGTTTTTTAAAATATCTTTAGTGAAATTTAAAAATAACTTTAAAAAAATTAAAATGTGTGCAATTGAAATAAGTATTTGATTTTAAATTGCAAAATTTAACTTATTCCCCCCCCCCCCATATTTTGTAGATTAGTTTAATGTAATATTACGAGAGTTTTTACTATATATTCTACATATTTTTTATTTCATATTTGTATTTTATTTATTCCTATCTATTGAATGCTGCCTTATGTATTTTTTTTCAGTTTTATAATTACTTTTTTATTTCTTTGATGTAATATAGCTATGATTATTAATGACTTATTAAGTTTTACCTTCATTTATAGTATTTATTTTATGAAAACTGCTTTTTATTTTATGAAAACTGCTTAATATTTTCTCTGATAGTTTTTAATAATCTAATCTGATTTAAAAGTAAATGCAGCATAAATTTGATCTGCTTTGGGTCATGTCTAGGTTGGAATATGGATAATAATATATTTTTGTTTACAAAATAATATTTTTGCTTAAAAAAAGGCAAAGATTAATTAAAAATAAACTTTTCAAAATATTAATAAGAGTCCTATGGTATATGTAACAAGTTATTGCTCTTTAAGGAAAAATCAATTAATAATTTCAGTTAACAACTAACAGGAGACTGACTCATTTATTTTTTAGCTATATTTTTCACAATATTTAGGTTTAGAACAATAAATATAAGTGTATAAGAACAATATATATATATATAACAATATATATGTCTTATTTCCAGTGTTGGTTTGAAAAATTATTTAGCTATTTATTATTTTATCGGGGAAAGAACGTTCCAGAAACTTTGAAAAAAAATCCCTATTTTAGTTGCCATAAAATTTTTAAAATAGGCAAAAGACCTTGGATATTTTGCTATTTGAGTAAACATACAGCTTTCATTATGAATGATTGTGACTTTTAACAACCCCAATTTTTTTTAATCATCCAGGAATTTAAGGAAATTTGATATACTGCTAGAGATTTTGTTTTAGATCATTATAGGAAAATAAGGCTCAAAGATTTAATGCCTAACCTAAAGTGGAAAAAAAAAAAAATGTATGATTATTCATCGGCTAAAAAGAGTAATCTTTTGCTGTTACTACATCTTATAGTTCTGACACAGTATTAAACAAGAGTCACTAAATATGAATGAGATTGTAATGTCTTTTCTATTACTTCTTAATTATTTCTCAATGCTGTAACAGCCAACACAATTATCTCGTTTGTCAATACCATTAAACCAAACACAGTCTGTTATGTTAAAAGCTCTCCCACGAAACTGTCTGTTCTTGGAACCGCAGACCATGCTGTGTGCATCGGTCTCAAACCAAAGGTACTCGACTTCTTGGTGCAGTTGACCACGCACTGTGCATCAGTCTCAAATCAAAGGTACTTGCTTTCCTTCACACTAAATTTGGTCTAACTCTTCCCCCCACACTCCTAAAACAAGGGACTCTCTTTTGTTCTGACCATCCCCTTTAAGGGTCAGTCACCTTATCTCCTCACAAAAACAGTAACTCACCTTTTAGGCGTGGGAGTTGCGCCAAACATCTCATAATCTACCGCCAACAATAACCAGACACTACATAGATAAAAAAAAAAGATAACACTATTTTTTATTGTTATATTTGTGTATTATCTTTGTTAAGTTTTAAATAAGCTTATTCAAAAGTACAGTTAGTTAGTTTTGTATGTGAAATTTTTTATTTGTTGCTTCAATGTGGAGTAAAATTAGTAAATTTTCTACAATTAACCTAATAATCTACTTAAATTAACGTCTACCATTTAAATTTAAAATTTAATTCTGCCTTCTCATTAAAAATATAATTTTTATTATTTCAAATTTATTGTACATAAAGGAATGAGTATTATTAAGTACACAATGACAATATTCATTAATATGATTTTGTTTTTGTCCTTTAAAGAGAAATTGCTCAATTGCGAGAGATTGGTATCCGAAGTCAAAATGAAATAAACAGATTGACAGAAAAATATGTGAGTAGTATTGCTTTGCATTAAATGTTTAATTTTTTTTATTAATGAGCTGTTTTATAGTTTAACTCTTTCCCTGGCGGCAGGGGGTATTTAGATCCTACCCAAATCTGGCAGGCAATTTAACAATTAAATGGCTGAAACGCATGCATTAAAATAAATTCCTGTAACTGTGCAATTGTTAGTTAAGAGCTTAATTAATTAATTATCAATTAATTATTATCAATAAATTAAGTAATAAATAATTAATCAATCAATCGCAAAAATAATTCATTAAATAATGAATTATTGTTAAAATTAATTAATTAATATTAATTTATTATTGTTAATTTATTTATTTATTACTTGTTTTTAAAATTAATTAATTAATTATTAAAATAAAAAAATTCCTGTAACTGTGTAATGGTTAGTTAAGAGCTTAATTATATATAATTATTGTTAATTAATTATTAGTTAATTGTTAGTTAGTTGGAGCAAACAGGGCGAACCAACCTGAATGTTGGCGCGCGTCAAAGCATGAAAACACGCCGTTGCCAGGTAAGAGTTGGATTTGTCTCGGCGTGTTATCGGGCCTACGCCAGGGAAAGAGTTAAATAAAATTGTAAATTTTTATTTAAATTATAATTTTAATTTGAAGAATGTACTTGAAAGTTAAATGTTGTGAAATTGAGATTATTGGAAGATATATCTGTCTATAGATTGTATTTTATTTTGATTTAAAATGAAAAATATTTTGAATAGTAGAGGCATTTTGTTTTAACTGCATTTTTTAAACAGATATCTGTAAATATAAAATTAACATTTGAAGCTGAAGAACATTTTAATTGTTAAACATATAAAAAAAAGGATAATGCAAACTAAGCACAATTTTTTAAAAAATTTATCTGTTTTATTTTTATATGAAAATTACAGTTCATTTTACTTGATTTTGATTGTTATTCTTTTTGATTTGATCGTTCTTTGATTGAAACTAAACTAACATTTTTGATCCTTAGAAAATTTTATTATTTGTTTAAAGTGTCTTAGCAGTGGGAACATTATTTAAAATTATTTCCTAAATATTCAATTATGATATGACACAAGATAGGATTCCAAAGTTTGATGACTTGGATTAAAATTTTTTTATCTTGGATATTTTTCAAATACTAATGTGCAATCATACTTAAACTAATTATTTTAAACTAGAATGTGTTTATGCCAGTGTTTGTACATATATTTGGAAGTTGTATTTTACTACTGGGACCATAAGGCCTGCAAAAAGTTTTTATAAGAAGAAATGAATAAAACTCAGATGGGACTAAAGTCCTATAAATAAGAAGAATATTAACTTAATTTTTAGTTTAAGTGAGAAACTAGGACCAATTAGATTTTACTTCACATTGAATTGTACTATTGTCTATTCCAGGGGTGGTCAACCCAAATGACCTTGAGGGCCACTTTGGAAAAAATTTATAAACCTGCGGGCCGCATATAAAAATATATATCTCAACATTAGATTTGAATCCAGTACAAACATTAATTGAATTGTGAACCTCAGAATGAGCTATTATTGTTTTCATTATTTTTCAAGTACACAGACATAGATAATGTAATAATTATAATGCAACGATCAAATAATGTTTAATTTATGTAAATAATGAAATATTTGTCTCTTAATTCTTTCTCTTAGTTTTTGCAAGTCAATCTCAATGCATGTATTTGCACATCCTAATTGATGTTGCAGGTTTTTGTCCAATAAGTTTGAGCATGATTTGTTTGATAGATTTCGTTTTTGAAAAGAATGATTTGCAGGTGTAAGTTGAAAAAAAGTTACAGGAATCAAGTGTGATGCTACTGGTAATCGCTGCAATGCAATACTGCTCACCTCTAAGTATCTATAAAAACAGAAGCAACGTGATAAAATAGAAACAATTATGGGACTCATTTGTTACAAAACACTACACCAAAAACAAAAATATTGCAGAAAATGATTGTATTTTGTAAAGAATCTTGCAGGTCACAAAATTATTCAAGGCGGGGCAGTGGGTTGCTCCCCCCCCCCCCCGGTCTATTCCTTCATATCTGAAGCATTTTATGGTGATTTAAACCCCCTGAAATTGCATATGTGTATATAACTTTGCTTACTGATCTACCTTCAAAATAAATACTCAATGGTAACAATTCCCCTTGAGAAGTAAAAAAAAAAAAAAAATACTTTAATAAAAATGCTTTTTGTTGTAATCTTTTTGGAATTAAAAAAAAGTTTGGTGAGGAGCTGATTTTCATGTTGGAAAAGCACATTTTAGCTGAATATCAAATGAATAGTTCTAAGTGTCCTAACCTGTTATGATCTTGTTTAAAAAAAGTTGAATATTCATTGACTTTGTCAATCAATTTACCTGATCTTTTCATTTGTTCTTTTTGCTCAGAAGTCTTAAAGCTCAAAGAACTAGGTGCTGAATTATTTGATGTTTGTTAAGATCCTCATTTAAAATACACTAGCAACTTGTCTTAGATAAGTGAGTACTTTTAGCAATGTTCTCAAAGGTTGGGAACAATCTATATGAATACATTGAGGTAAAAAATGACATTTAGTAGTTTTACAAATCTTAAATCCATAAAGTCATACATTGCTTAGAATGCTCATCATCTATGAGGGATTTTTGGTCATCTTTGAAATGCTGGTAAGACTCGTACACCTATGATCCTGATGTCATAAAATTACTATACATCTTTCCAAACATTTGTAAAATCTCCATGTTTTGTCCAAGTTGTGATTCAACTTAATGTTTAGCTTTGGTCTAAATCCATATTTTTAGTTCCACAGAACAAAGATGATGAAAGGCAGAACAACATGTACAGTTTAATCAAGTGATTTTGGCAAAACGATCCTGAACATGGAGAGGAGTGAAGGTCAAATGCATTTCATTCCATGTAACTTGTAACTATATGTTTTTTTTGTTAAAATGGGTGATCACAGTCTCCAAACTTTTGGATGCAACCTAATATATATATTTGTGAGTACAAGAATTTTTATAATATTTTTCTTTTTGCAGGATCAGTATCAAAGAGATTTAAATAGTATGTTTGATAAATTAGATGAAAGAAGAATGGTATGACATTTTCAGCTATTAGTACTCATATGTATAATTAATTTATGAAGATTAACTTTAAATTCTTAAATATGGTTATATGTAATATTGCTTGGGGGGCTTAAAGTATTAAATAAAGATATTATTTAGTTTTTTTAAAAAATTCATATTATATTTGAACTATTTGAGGAATTAATGTAAAAGGAAACTTCCTTTTAGTTTTGATATTTAAATTGAAATCATTCAATGAAAGATGTTTTATATGAAATGTAAACAGATTGAAAGTTAAGTTGAAAAAACCTTTTATTATTGCCAATGAATTTGTATTATATTTCAAATTTTTATTAAATTCTATTGTGTTTGTATTTTTATTGTATTTTGAGTATTATTAGAGACTAAATTTCTGTTTATGTAACAATATTTAAATAGGAAAAATATAGTATAATTGACAGATAACATCTGCAATTGACACTTTGTGAGCTTATTGTATATTTTTGCTGCTATTTCTTCAAATATATTTTAACTAACAAAGGGAGGGCATGACTAAGGAAATTCACTTGGGGACGAGACTTTCTGCACTAGTAGTACTCCCTTAAGGTGTTCAACCCTCAATGTAATTCTGCCAAATGGCCAGTCAATTTGGAGAAAATAGCCTTCAAAATTCATGCTTAGCTTTTATACAATTAAGTCTGGATTTCTACCAACGACGCAGCAGCATGATCGGTTAAGAGTACCCGTTTACCATGCAATAGGCTTCAGTTCGAATCCGTGTGATCGTTTTTTTTTTTTTGTTTTAATTTTTAAATCCATTTAATTATTTTTACAATTAAATAAATTTACTCAAAAAAGACATTAAAAGTTTTATGTAATTAAAAAAGTAATTAAATTAATAATTTGTAATATAAGATATATTATTTTTATTATATAAAATAATTTTTTATAAATAATTATTGTAATATATTTTATGTATTATTATAATATTTTATTTATAATATATATTTATAATAAATATATATTATTATACTAGCTTCATGGCCCGGTGTTGCACGGGCTTCTTCAAGTGTGTAGCTTTTTGCCTTTGAAATTTCCCCTTTTAGTGTCAGCACTTCATGGTGTGTGCACGTGATTTCTATATCAATGTCATTAAAATTCTTTTTTTTTAAGTTTCTTCCACTTCTTTGCCCTGTTGGATGGGTCTATATCCTCTCCGCTTAGCCCGGTTTTGCATGGGCTTTTTCCATGAGTATCATTTTATCTATATGTAAACTTTCCCTTTTTTCTCTTTCTTTCTTCACTTCTGGGTGTGTTAGCGTGATGTGAGTGATTTCTATATTTATGTCATTTAAATTCCCTTTTCAGAAATTTCTTCCACTTCTTTTCTTTGTCAGACAGGTTTCTTTTCCCACCGTTCCAAGTATAAAACTTTTTTTCTCCTCAGGATAAAATCTTTTTTTTCTTCCTTATTTTCATTTTCTATTAATAATTTACTATGCACGAATTTATTATTAAATAACTAATTAACCATCACGCAGATGTCAGCATTTCTAGAAGAAGGTGTATGCGCGATATGAGAGATTTCTATACTTATATGTCATTAAAATTATCTTTTTCAAAATGTCTTCAATTTATTTTCCTTTACAGACAGGTTTCTTTTCCCTCGGTTTCACCCAGCGATACATGGGCTTTTTCCCTCTTTTTTTCTTCCAATGATTAGATCTTTTTTTAAATTTCTATTTTCGATTTCTAATTTACAAAGCTAATCTAGACACAGACAATGTATAAATTTATGATTAAATAATTAATTTTGTAATGAATAATAAAAAACAATATTGATTTAGTTTTTTAAAAAATAATTTATATCCATTTTTATTAAATAATGAATAAAAATTTCTTACCATTGACTATTGAAATAACCGCTTATTATAAAGAAAGATTCAATATGTAAATAATACTATCTGATGCAAACATTTCAGCATTTTCTTAATGCTGAAAAGTGCTTTTTTAAAAAAATATTTTATGCACAAAAAAGCAGAAAAATAAAAAAAAAAATTTCAAAATTACAAAATTTTATAAATTTTTCAAAAAAAGTTTTACAAGATTTCGTAAATTTTTCAAAAGAAGTTTTGCAATATTCCATTTCAGTCTAACTTGGCAGCGTTGAGAAAGGTATACAATGTACAAATCTACTGGAAAAATAGTTGTAATGTTTTTTTTTTTTTAAATTTAAATCCAAGAAAATCCATAGAAATTTGTAAAAAGTGTAAAACATTGTAGAAATTGGGATTTTAATAATATATATTTCAAGTTAATCACATGTTAATGAAAGCATTTATTTTTTAAACAAAGTTTATTAATACAGTCAATAGAGCAACGTCATGAAATTCCAGTTTGGCTGAAAACCGATTTTTGAGGCCAACTTTTGTTATTGTTGTAACAATGACAGTGTTACAACAGTGCAGATAAATCAAAGTTGGCGCCAAAAACCAATTTTTTAACCTTTTTAATAAATATCTTTTTAACTAATTGCAATATCCGACCAAATTGCAAATCTGAACCATTCTCGAATCCTTTTGAATACTTACAAAAAATTTCATCAAAATCGGTCCAGCCATTTAGGAGGAGTTTAGTCACATACCCCGCGCAGAAGATTTGTAAAATATATAAAGATTTATATTTTATAAATATAATTGTTAATAAATAATGTTTATAATAAAAATATATTATAATAAATATTAAATGATATTTTATATAAAAATTAGTTACAAATCGTTTTATAAAATGAAATGCAATATATTATAATTAAAATATTTTAGTACATAAAATATATTATAATAATTATTTATAACAAAATTATTTTATAATTAATATAAAAAATATATATCTTATATTACATATTATTAATTTAATTATTTAAAAATTACATAAAATATTTAATGTCTTTTTTTTAAATAAATTTAATTGTAAAAATAATTAAAACAAAACAAAACCGATCGTGCGACTCAAACCGAGGCCGACCGCTATGAGCATGCTGCTGCATCGCTGACAGTAATTAAAACTTAATCGTATAAAAGCTAAGCATGAATTTTGAAGGCTATTTTCTCTAAATTGACTGCCCATTCAGCGGAATTACACTGTGGGTTGAACACCCTAAAGGAGTACTACTATTGTGCAAAGTCTCGTTCTAAAATAAATTTCGTTAGTCATGCCCTCCCGTTGTTAGTCAAAATTTCTAAACATGTAGAAATTTTATTTATTCAAATATCATATAAATTTATCAATATCAGAAATCTTTCTAAAAAAAGTTATGAATAAATGCATATTACAAGTTAATGAAAAAATTTACGATATCTCTAAGTATGAAGAGCAGGCGTTGGCAACCTATGGTACATGATTTTATTCTCAGTGGCATTCTGTAAGACTCTACAAAGTTATCCCTCAAGGTTAAATTGCCCTAGTCCCTCCTCTCAGTGCTTGACGAATTTTCTCTTTTCTTTTGGCTTGTCATGCTGATACACGAGTCCTGAGTATGATTTCAGCTAGAAGTATAATTCAGTTTTATGTATATCATTCAATGTAGGTTTTTTAACTTTACAACATTTTCTTGGTTTTATTGTGAAAACTTGTATTTTATTTAATTGTAACAATTCATACCTACATATTTAAGCAAATGGGCACTAAAAATAAAGAAAGCTTTTTTGTGGTGTACACAGTTTTCAAAACTCTTGGAACAATGGATGGGGATGTATACAACAAAAATATTATACTGTGTATGTGTGAAATGTCACAAAATATGTGTCACATTTTAAGTGTACAAAGACATTTTAAAACTAAACTTCAATCTACATTTAAGAATTCTGATAAAAAATGTGAAATTATTTTTAAAAAAAAAACCGTTCTTGGATATAAAAACAAATTGCATTTTTTAAACAATTGGAAACAAACCTAAAGTGTGATTGAATGTGGTTTCATAATTGCTCATTGTTATTTTTTAATTGTAAATCTTTAACAGATGGAAATTTTGTTTATTTTTGTTTTATTAAATATCTTTGAATGAGGCATAATTAATATATTGTTAAATTCTAAATCTGTATTCTTGATTGTTTTTCTTAACTCTGCATGCATTGTCTTAAAAATGTCCAACTGTGTGGCATCCTGAATCATACTGGTAAATTGGTTTGACTCTTTGCAGCTACAAGGTTGTCCACTCCTGTTCTGGAGTAGGCTATAAATCTAATGATTTTTATCTAATTATATTTAAAAATGTGTCACATTTTTCTGTTTAATGTTGTTTATCCTGCAATATATTTTTGAATTATGAAATAGTGTTGTGATAATTTACGGTAAAGCAAAATTATTATTTTTCTTCTATATCATATTTTATTTAAGTATTTTTTAATTTACAGGATTTTAGACCTCAGACTAATGTGATTTTTGTTATTTTCTTATATTTGCAGAAAAGAGATGTCCCTGATTACTTATGTGGAAAAATTAGTTTTGATATAATGAGAGAACCTGTAATTACACCAAGTGGGATAACATATGACAGGAAAGATATAGAAGAGCATCTTCAGGTATGACTTAAATGCTGAATGTAAAACATATTTTAAATCTGAAAAAGTAATTGTGTTGAATTTTTTTCTTTTCATTTTTAAGAGTAATTGTTTTTATTTTAAGCATGAAAAGGCTTGCAAGTAGGCATTAAAAGATTTCAGTTTTACAAAACTTGTGTTAAAAATAGCCTTTTTTAAAATTAATTTTTATAAATGAAATGAAAAATTTTAGGTAGAATGTAGAGAGTGTGCAGAATGTTAGAAGTTACATACTACATGATATAGTAAAGTTTCTCACAGAATGCGATTTAGAAATTAAGGAAAAAAAGATGGAAGTGTATTAATTGAATATATATTTTTATATTTGCACAATAAGAAAATAAGTTTCTTTGTGATATGTATGTATTTTTAAAAGAGAACTTGGAATATTCAGCAATTTACATAAAAATTTGTTAAAGTATATAATTTAAAACTGTAAAAGAGTGTTTAGTTATAAGTGATTTTTAAAATTTTCCATTTTTAATTCAAATATAATTTATATCATATTAAACTGATGCATCCATAAAAAGTGACTGTAATTTGATCTAATCTACAAATATTTTTAATTTTAATGCATATAATAACTCATATAACAGTTTAATATTATATACAGCACTGGATATTATATTTATTCTATTTTTAAAATATTAACGTAATCAATAAATAAAGAGATGCAAAGAGACATAGCATGAATGTAAAAGGAAGGGTTAAATGCAGGATTATGCAAACTAATATAAACTTTTGTTCATTTCAAATTGCTTTGGGGGTGGGAACTTTTAAAAACCAACATATAAGATCAGTTATCTAATTGGCAAACATTACATCTTTTCCTTTTCGTATAATGTGAGGACCTGTTAGATGTAGCTGACTATTAACCGCCAAGGAAAAGTTATGAAATCCCCTCCCCCTTTCCATGCCACCATTTTTCTGACAGGTGTGGGTTGTTACACTGTTTATTTGGGGAAAAGGAAAGGTGTGTTTTTCTACCTAAAAATTGTTTACTTTAACTTTGAAAAAGAAAGAAAAGAAAAGGATAAAATAATAAAGTGAAAAAAAATTAAATCTCTAGAGTTACAATATAATAAAAAATAAATTGTAACTTATCTATTCTGTGATGTATCTTGAAACATGGTTGAACACATAAACCAGTATCACATTCAGTGCATTCGTACAAAAAAATTAAAATACTCCTGTTACACACGGTAAGCAAAAATGACAGCAAATGGAAAAATAGAAAAAGAGCACATTAAAACAAAAAAAACTACTTAGCTATGAATTTCATTGTTCCTGAAATATACCCTCTCAAATTAGTTCCTCACCTCTTTCCTGAAATAAGTAAATTCTTTGGAAGCACTGTCAATATCATTTTATTATATACCAAATCCGTTGGGACTAATTTTAAACTGAGCAGCACAATACAAAAAGTCGTCCTTTGGAAGGACATCCGGGGCCCTAATGGCACCAGCTCAGCTGGATGTATGTACATGCCTGCAGCACACTTATGGGTTAATTAGCCTTCATTATTTCACTAGAAGTCTTTATTTTGGAAAAAATGATTACCATTAATTAACATAACTTCTTTCATTCACTACATGAATGTTTTCTGATTTTTATTTATCCCTTTTAGAGAGTGGGTCATTTTGATCCAGTTACAAGAACACCTTTAGTCCAAGAGCAATTGATTCCAAATCTTGCATTGAAAGAAGTTGTAGATGCGTTTATTACAGAAAATGAATGGGTTGTTGATTATTAAAGTATTCTATAAACTGTTTTATTTCTAAATAATTATATTATATGTTATTTAAAATACCAGTGATATTTCATTGGAAATGTAATATGATTTTTTAAGACTCTTAATTTTTTTTTAATGCTTAGTTTATTGTTGTGCAGTTTGTTTATTTTGTGTATCCCATTGCTAGCTATGTTTCATTGTATACTTGTATATTTCATTGTTATATGATTCTTCATCCTGAAAGTGATGTAGTTTATTATAGTTTGACATATCTTATTTGGTATTGAGATAAGTTAAATGTGTAAAAGAAATTGAAATACTCATATTGAATTTTTGTTCAGAATTGCATGAAAATTGTAAGGAGAAATTCATAACTGAATTTTCTTTTAAAATCTATTTTTTTTTTGTTTCCTTCTGTTTTTGAAATAAATATTTTTGAAACTGTAAAAAGTATCCCTATTAATTATACATTTAGTTTGGACTGTACATCTCTTGCTGGGATGATACTGTAAATAGAAGTAAATGGATTCCATTGTACATTTTATAATAGGAAGTGAATAAAATCATCTTTTTGCTTTTAAAAGGAATAGCATGGGTTAAATTCACTTATATTACTTGGATCAAACATTTATTTATTTATTAAATATTTTTGAATGATATTATGCTTTTAAACATGTGATATATAAAAATATCTGCTTAGAGTTATTTGTTGCAAATTCTGTATCTCTTTTTAAATTATAAAAACTTTTATATTAAACAGTTATCAATTATAAAATCTGTATAATGAAAAATAATTGGTATTGATCTGTTAATTTTTCTGCGATTTGTATAGAATTTTGTAAAAAATGCTGCTGAATCTTTTTTAATAATTTTTTTGTTCTGTTTTGCATCGATTCGATTTGTTACTGTGTCAACAGATTTTATAAATAATCAAGGTTGCTGTTAGTTTTGTAAAAAAATTCAGTAGAGTTCCTGTATTTGTACATTATTTATGTGAGTGTGCTTTCCTGAAAGACAACAATTTCGTTTTTTCTGGATAAATTATTTTACATTTGTAATAATAAACCACTGATCTAAATTACAAAGGAAAGTTTAATACACAGTGAAGAATTAACTTAAGTTGATGTACTCTTGATATGGCATCAAGTGTTGTAAATAATAAGAAAAATAAAGTGAGCTTTAATGCTGTTTCTACTTTCAATTCTTATTTAATACTTAAGTAAAACATTTTCCTTGCTAAATTGTGTTGCTTTATGTGTGAATAATAATTAAAACTATTTATGAAACCATTGAAAATTTTTACTGTTCTGGAAGATGTTATAAAACTTGTGAGTATGTTCTTGATCAGTTTTAATTTCTATTAAGTTTTTCTTGGTGCTGTAATAAATTTAACTGAAGAGGAGCACCAAGATCAATTTGCCTCAGGGGCAAATTCCAGTGCTTTCTTGAAAAATCTGCTTACATCGTACATCGTGATGTTATAGATTTCTCCAGAAACATCCATATGGTTCCCAAGTTTCCATTGAAAAGCCATTATAATGTTAAAGACGACATTGCTTGTGAATGTTACAATTTTTATCGTAAAATAAATACAACAGAAGTAATATTTACGTATTGAACGACCAGATATAAATTATTTACACTATCTTAAGATGAAATAGTAATTACACAAGTTGAAACATTAATTACACAAAATATGCTCTCTATATAAAAATTGGCTTTCATGTGTGTGATACTGTAGTAAATTTATTTTGTACAATGGGGGTTGGCTCATTTTGTTGTCCTTCTGTAGTATGTGCACATCAACCTATTTTATAAATTGAAATAAAACTTTTGATAATTTTTCAAGTAAATGCATTTTTAGCAGTAAATCATTATGCAATGTACTAGAAGCAAGATATCCTTTAATTAAGGCTACACACTTCCCTAAATGTAATAAATATTTCTTTGCATTTTTAATGGCTATTCTGATTGAAAGTTTGGATATAAATATATAATGGATTTAAGTAAAGAAGTTGCAAGATATTTCTTAAATGAAGAATTTTTTTTCAGATTAAACTACAAAAAGAACAAAATTTAATAAAGTCAGTTTTGTTTCAACTAATCCAAGAACTATAAATATTTGGAATAAGAAAATATTGAAAGTGGAGTTTTTTACATTGTTATACACTACTCAAGTTTTTTTCTTTTTTTTCAAATTTTTAAAATGGTAGTCTGCTAAACTGCCTTTTTTTTCTGAATCAATTTAATATCTGAAAAAAAAATCATTGCTTATCTCTCTCTTTATATAAAGTAGAAAAGTGACTCGCACTTACTTACTCATCATTAACGTCTCTAGAACTCTTAGATCTACAGATTTGAAATTTGGCAGGCATTTTACTTTTTTTAGTACATAACCGCTAAGCTCGGGCCTTGCAAAAGTTCAACTCCAGAGGGGGGGGGGCAAACATGCTTTTGGCAAACATGCTTCTTTTATTTGCAAAGATTAGATGTTACGGGATCTAAAGGGGGCATTAGACACAAAAAATTAAATTGAGCTATTAAGCCTACATTTAAATTTAACAGCTATGTTATTTAATAGAGATCTTCTAAAAACGTTCTTACAGAAATCGATTCCAACAAGGTTTTACAGATAATTTTTTTTTCTTTTGAACTATTAGAGCAATATTGACTTGAAATTTTTAGCAGCCATGTCTCTTTTTGCTGAGAAATCCCCAAGAATGGGTTTTGCGGAAATTGATTTCTGGGGGGGGGGGGGGGTTACAGGGACATTTCAGTTTTAAAAAAATTCCCATTTCCCAACTATAAGACATACAGTCTTGAGATTTGGCAAATATGTTTATTTTGTGGAGCAGAGATAAACTAAAAACGAGTTTTGTTGTAAGGCTTCCAAGGGAGATTATGAAGGTGTATAGATAAAAAAAAATTCTGTTTTTGAACAATTGGATTTCAAACTTGAAACCGCAGGAGTTCTCGAAAGAATTGGTTTTTATTTCCATTGAGTGTAACGGAGGGATTATAGCTAAAAATTACCCGTTTTTGAACTAATAGACCCACAGACTTGAAATTTGGTAAGCATGTTTCTGTTGTTGAGTAGAGATCGACTAAGTATGGGTTTTGTAGATATTGTCTCCGAAAGGGGGTCGCAGGTTGTTAGATATAAAATTTTCCCCTTTTTTAATGTTGGGACTTGAAATTTGACAAACATTTCTCTCTCTTTTGTTGAGTACATTTCCCATAAGAACTGTTTTCGCGGAAATCGACTCCGAGGCGGCTTATGGGTGTAAAAATCGAAATATATCTCCGTTTAAGAAATTCAAGTCCTGCCCTTTTTAAATCAAGTTGTCTGAGCTATAAGAATATTTTTGAATACAATTGAACGCTTAATGACATTTTGATAAAAAACCTTTGGTGAAATGACTATTCACATTGTGTGATGAAATGGGACAGTTCTGGCAGAATCCAATTAACAAGGGAAAGTGTTGAAGACTATTTTTCATTTAGTGTTGTCACGTTTTTTTTTTTTATTTCAACAGATGGCGCCTGTATTTTTTGTAATCATAATGTCTCATTCAGTTAAACCTTAGTTACAAAGATGCAGGGGTTGTCTTTTAATTTACCAATTACCTAAGACAACCGAAAAAATGAAGGGTGCATCAGCAACTTCTTACCATTGCCTGAACAATTGCCCACATTTTCTGAAAACGGGGGGGGGGGACATTTGAGCACGTGGGGAAGAAATAATTTATGTTCGAATTGCCCGAAACCCAAATATAAAGTCTGCTTTTCCGACTTCTGTCGAATCTGTGGCATGAGAGACTCGTTATTTTATTTGAGTAATGCAGCTGATTTTCCACTGCAAGCGACTTTGATCTCCTGATGTGACAGTCAAATTGTGCCGACCACACCTCAAAAGGAGAGGGAAACCCTTTTCTCGAAATATTTCAAACATAGATGAAAAACATCACTTAGTACTTGTATGATTTATCTCGAGCCCAGATTTGGTAAAAGAATTCCAGTTCGTATGTTACTAGGTGCCGCAAGCTCTGTATCGCTTTTTACAGCTAGTGCTGCAGAAAAGCTCAGGGCCGTTTTTAACCTCCTTGGGGTCCTAAGTACTTCAAATTGTTACCCCCCCCTACACTATTTCCAAAGCGCCCTCTCCTTCAGTGCTTCGAGAGAAATTTTCCCTTAGCTCTCTCTTTCCTTTCGCTTTTAGGACATCCTTTCCATTATCCACCTATGAACCCCGGGCTGGCAACTGACAGCATAAGGAAAAGATAGCGGCATGGTTTGAACATTTCTTACTTTACGGCATCAAGGACCACCCACCCTTTTGCGAATTAATACAGCAAATAAATGAAATCGTTTGCAATTATGGTATAGAATCTATACTATAATTGCAAACGATTGATTGATTTTTTTTAATTTCATGGCGCAAGAGCTAAATAAGGCTAAGCTGCGCCAAACAATGATTTAAAAATACTATAATTTTGAAAACTGGTCCTAATACATACGTCGTTTGATAAAGTCGGATTGTGCTCAAATCTCTTCAATAAAGTTTCAATTGAAAAAAAAATTTTAAGTTTTCATGATTTTCGCAACTGAATAAAGTAATTAATTTCAAGGGTTCTAAATCACACAAAATTTGATAAAGTCTGATGATGCTCAAAAAGGTTTCAATAAAAATTCAACTAGAGGGGAAAAAATAATGCAAAAGTTTTCATAAAGTGAGTAAAGTAATTCATCTACAAAAAGATTAGATCGTATCAAATGATTTCTATATAAAAAAGAAAGAAACGAGCCTTACAGTAGTCGCATATGATGTGTAACATCTGACATGTTATCGTGGTAAAAAAATACACCAATAGTAACTTAAATCCTGAAAAAAATTCATCGGCTATGATTGGAAATAATTTTCTATCGAATAATTATATCTTTTTTTTTTTGCAAATTTTATTTAATTAACACAAGGAGTAATGCAATTTTTTATATAAAAAAAATTATTCTTGTTCAATTTGGGGAAGAGCGGAGACTTGTGATAGCTATGGCGTAGTAGCTAGCTGAGGACCTTGCCAGATAGGTCACATGGATGGGCCGTGAATATTCCGAGTGTGACGTCAAAAAAACCTCAGAATTGTTGCAATTTTAAAAAGTTTAAAATAGTTAAATAAAATAGTAGTGGCATCATATCTCATCATCGTATTGAAAATCTCGTGATATGACGTAATACTATCGAACCTCCAAATATCAAGACACCTAGCTCAATTCCAAAATGGGGCAAAATTTTACCCAGCCCCATAGGAATAACATGGGATATTTTAGTGCTGGAGCTCCCCTAGACTTACCAAAAGAGAGCTAAGTGGATAAATGGATGGGTCTCGCCTAAGGGAACCTGTGGTTCAAATCTCAAAGCAGAGACTCATATACATTTCAAGATATTTCAGATTTAAAAAAGTTTAAGACGTTGAAATAAAATACAAGGAATATCCCTATGATCAAGAAATTCGGTGAGAATATACAATGGAGGCAGAGAGATCGAATGAGCTAGGTCCGAGTAGATTGAGAGGCTCAGGTGTCGAGCTATTGGCAAAATGCTGCCCAGGGGCGCCTAGGGGTGTCGAGTCCTTGTACTTCCTAACCAAACAGGTAGTATTATCGATCCCTCTAATATCAACTCCATATCATCCAATAAAGGGCACCATAGGACTAGCATAGGGATTGATATTTTAGTGTATTAGCCCTCACCTGCCCAAAACAGGTCCTCCTTAGTAAAAAAAAAAGAGGGGGGGGGGACAGGCCAAGTCGCGGGGGACCACCGCATGTGCTCATTGGTCAAATCAAATAACGTGCGCTTCCCCGGTTTCTTGTTACGCATTTCCGTCCCTTTTCACGAAATCTCTGCCACAAATATCCAGCAACCAAGAGGAAAGATGTTACACATAAAAAAAAATAATAATAATTGATGTAAAATACTGATTGCACATAGGAATGCAAACTGATATGGATGGGGAATATCCCCAACCAAACCAGATAAAGATAAAACTGGTTGTGAGAGTAAAAGAAAAACAATTACTTCCTGCTGTTTCGAACTCGTGTCGGTGTTATCATGTGCAAATATATAGCATTTTTCAATGGGACATTATCTAAAACAAATTCATCCTCATTATACTCAATCATATCCTTGTTTGAGGAATTCTGTATGTGTATACTTTTCCGAGGTTTGTGCGGTGCCATTTTTATTTATTTTTGTTTCATTCATTTTTTTTTTCTTTGCACGAGTTTGATTTTTGTTTCAACTCCTGTATTGTAGTAGATGCAAAGGGGGGTTGAACACCGGAGTTGGATGGGGAAGCAGATATGATTTTTGAAGAAAATTCCATAGGGTTGTGTGTGTGTGAACATATTATTGTTTCTGGAATGTATGTCATTAGATATAGGAATAAATGGGTGAGGATCTGACATAGTAGCTGCTATTGTAGAGTCGGATGGCAAGAGGTGTGCTTGGGTTGAAGATGATGATGTGGAAACAGCGGAAGAGGATAATGATATATTTGGTTTCGGGATTGATGAAAGTGGTTGAAGAGTGACATTTTATTTTCGTTATATTTTCATCTGTTTGCGTAGTAGCGGATATTGTTGAAGATTTAGCAGCCTGGGCATATGCTTGGGATATTAATTTTCTAGCTTTTAAATAGGAGATATTTTTGTTAGTTTTAATTTCCTGTATTTGTTTCTCTATTTTCCATTTAGGGCATAATTTAGAATCCGATGGATGGGGCTGTAAACAGTTTATATATTTAGGCTCTAGACTGCAATCAGTGGAAGATTGACCAGCAGATGTACATCTAGAGCACGTTTATTATCCGCGACACGAAGTTTGCGAATGTCCGAACCTCTGGCACTTGAAGCATCGCAGATATATATTGGGATGGATCTTACAGTTTAAGTAACCTGCTTTTATTGTAGTTGGAAGTTTCGGGCTATTGAATGTTAAAATTAAATGTTTCTTAGGAATATTTATAGCATCTTTTTTTATAGTGATTCTTCTGACCTGATTACACCCTGATCAGAGAATCCCTCTAGAATTTCTGCTTCAGAGATGTTCAACAGATCAGGTTCAGAAACGACACCGCGGGATTTATTAAGAGATTTATGTGGGCTTATTCTCACAGGAGAATCGAGAAATGTTTTGGCTAGCAAACAGACTTTGTTTGTATAGCAGAACTGTTTTCAACAAGTAGATCACCGGAAAGCAATCTTTTAACGGATTTCAGTTTCCGCCTATTTCTTTGAGAGCTTTATGTATGGAAAATGGTGATTTCGTAGACATGTGACATTGTTAGGCAAAGATTTCAGTAAAAATCCTGAATTCATGGCAATTTGATCAACTTTAGTTTTGGGTAAAACGAGATCTTTACCCGGGCACAGCATATTTGAATCCATAAGAAGAAAGATGATATTCATCCTGGCATGCCTCGACCCACAACGAAGTCCAGTAATGGAGGCAGTGTGACGGTCATCTGGCAAAAACCAGGCATGGCGCTACCCAAGTAAGAGTACACCATAGATATAGTAAACCAGCATCAGGGCGAGGATCTAACAGGTAAACCCGACACCCCTTATCTGCAGTACTAACCCTACAGCAATGTCTCTCCGGGGACACCGAAGGGACTTATCACCAGCCGATTGATAGGAACGGGCTCCCTCCTGCCACCCGTCTACAGAGAAGCGTGGGCCAAGGGGAACGCAAAAGGTATTCCCAGAACACCATTTTCCGCCCTACGGGATGCCGCACACGGCAAACATGCGGGTTGGGAAACCAACGGTATTAGAGAAAAAAATTAAGTTATAAAATGTCAATTTTTTGTAGCTGTGGTCTAGACACGAAATAAAGGGGGGAGGAGAGAAAGGGAAAAAGATCTATTGCTATCACGGGGATAGGGGGATTGCTATCACGAACAGATCAACTTGTTAATTATCATCGCTTTACTATATCTTACTTTTAGTATCTTAATCCTTTGTCGAGTCACTGTCATTTTACTTGTACAATTAAGGTTTTCTTAGAGCTTTGATCATTGCAAAATAATTAATGACATCATTGTAATAAATTTACGATGTAATATCATTTTGAGTGCATAGCAACATCAAACTGTTAGGCTTTTTATTTTCCATAGTTCTTCCACCACCAATGGACCCTCTGTGTAGTGGACTGACAACCGGCAGCCGTAAGGAAAAGATAGTAGAATGTGGTTTGGACAGTCTGATTCATTTTTTACCTAACGGTATAACGGACAAACCACTTACCCTTTTGTAAATTAGTACAGTAAATTAATGAAATCGTTTGTAATTACAATATAGAGTACACGTTATTGTATGAACTGTTTTCAATTGTTAATTTGATCTTTTTCATCGCTTTACTGTCTTTTACTTTTAGACATTCCTTTTCTTTGTTGAGTCACTGTACTTGTACAACAAAAAGTTTTCTTCGAGCTTACTTCAATGTAAAATCCTTAATGACATCGTTCAAATCAATCACCATTTTAATATTTTAAGTGTACAGTTAGGCTTTCCATTTTCCATTGGTGATCCCATTTCAGTTTTTCCTTTCTTATGGGCAGAAATACTTCTCTCATGACTCGCTAGGCGGTGGTACATTCACTGTAATTTTGATTTTTTCTACTTCTTTCATCCTCCAGTTTTTTGCTCCCTAAGCGGAAAAGCGGCCCTGGAAAAACTACAACTACTAAAAGAAAATAAATTCAGCGGTCACTGAATAAAATAATTGCACACAAACTCTTCGATTCAATGGGTACTTTAATGTCTAATGCTGTTGCAAGTTTTTAATAGAGAATACTAGATTATTTTTACTGAAAAAAATATTACTGTGACTTCACAGTATTTTCTCCATTACAAATTTCATGTTTGGCCCTTCCGGATTTCCTTCTCAGTAGGCTGACTCAATATTTTGTGAATCAGGTCAGATCGATGCATTAATTGGATGTCAATGTGTATTCCAAATTCTACAAAATGATGAATTTGACCTTGTACGCCCAAGGTTGCGAGTTCGATCCCTGCCCAAGTCAGAGGATTTTCATGATGATTTTTCTTTTCTTGAGTAAGATAAAGGCAAAAGCCCCTATTTAACGAATAATAAACCCCGAATTATTTCAACAGTTGAAATTTTTTGAAGTTAACTTCTTTAGGCAAAGTAGGGAAAAAGTTTCGTTACGCGTTGAACGTAAGGTGAGGATGTATTTGTGTATGTGTAAATATGTACGTGTAAATATGTATAAGTGTTTGCCTGGATCTAGTAGTATACCATAATGAATAAATGTATAATAGTTAAGCATTTATACTGTGGGAATTCATTTACATATATATAAAGGAGAGAGAAAAGCGACTCACTTACCACGATATCTCCGGAACTATTCAACCTATAGACTTGAAATTTGGTAGGCATGTTCCTTTCATGGAGTAGAGATCAGCTAAGAAAGAAATTTTTGAGAAATTCGAACCGCAAGGGGCGGTATGGAAGTAAAGGGGCGTTATAAATAATTATTTCCATTTTTAAACTATTAGACGCACAGTCTTGAAATTTGGTAAACAGATTCCTCTCATAGGGTAGAGATCCGCTACAAAATGTCTTTCGTGAAAATCGACCCCCAAATGGCGTTGCGGGGTGTTATAGATAATTATTTGCATTGTTAAATAACTGGAAGTACAGTCTTAAAATACACTGGTGTCCAAAAGTTAAGCATAAATCGTAAAATGCGAAAAACACGGAGTAAATATTCGTAAAATTATTCCAAATTTCTTGCGGATATTAATTAGGCGAAGAAGAAACATTGGGTTTATGCAAAACTTTTCAGTCGACTACGTCCTGCGCTAAACACGAACGAAGGAACGTTGTTAACCATCAAACAAGGTGAATGATGGCACAAAGACGCCAATTGGACATGTTAACGAAAGGAAGAATCGTTGGAATGCTGGAATCCTCACGATCACAAACCGAAGTGTCTCGAATTCTGAATGTGGACCAGTCTGTGATCTGAAGACTGTGGCAGAGGCAAAGCCGGATCTACGTATGGGCTACAACCCAGGGCCACCGGATTCTAGGGGGCCTCCATTCCCCGTTGAAGATAACAAACAGAAAAATTGCTTACAATCAAAATAGTAATAAAATAATAAACCAGTAAAAATACACACAAATCAAAAATAAATACCATATAAAATTTATTTTCGAGAGCCATAGCAATTTATTTTTGTTCTTCCGCCCTACCGCCGAATACACGGAAATTAATAATCATTGATTTTGAAAATCGTCTATATATTTTATGTAAATACCTTAATATAAACCAATTAAAATAGTATGCTGCTGATTTTCTTTTAGAAATTACACTATAATTGGATGTAAAATGTTTAAACCTCAAGAGAATCTCTTGTTTTTCAAATGATCAGAGACAGCCTGCGAGGTCTAGAAACAATGATTTTCATCTACTTGCTAGTGGCCAAGGTACCGGACTCATTGCAGGCATGTCATGAGTTCGAGACTAGTACCGCTGAAGATCCTCCGTGTAGGGAAGTGATGCATGTTAAATCTATCGAGAGCTCAAACGTTCTCCAGTATATGTGGTGTGATAGTTAGGAGAGGGGGTGCCAGCTCAGGTATCGTCCTCGTCACTTGACCATGGTTCAAAATCACGAGGTCCATCGCCAAAATCTCTCGTGTAGCTGAACAGTGAACAGCATATTCCCTCACTCACACACATTTCATCAAACTGCTGAGAAATTGATTTTCCTCACCAAGAACCAATATTTACATAGATTTAACTGAATAAAAACCACTGTTGCCAAATTGCCCAGGCTAAATTGTTAGAAAGAATTCCTTTTCAAATAAAGTTTTAGCAAAAATATCGATTTTACAAAAAATTCTGATGTGATGGGAAAAAATGTAGGTCATTTTCGAAATCAGCACACTACATAATATAAAAACCACTAAAAACCTCTTTTGTACTTCTCCAAAACTTTAATTTTGTTTCTCGGTGTAATTAAAAGAGTCAGGGCCGCCGCGTGGGGGTGGCAAAATTGTTCACCGCACAAGGGCGCCTGGGGCAGGGGGCGCTGAAATTTATAGTACTTATAGTTTTTTAATTTAATGTTACTTACACACACACACATAAAAGTTGTTAATAAAAAACTTGCAATTTTGTATGTTTTATATTTTTTAGCAATAAAATAAGATTTTATTTTTTTGAATTTTATATTTTAACTTAATTTTGTTTTCGTTTCTGCGGATTGTTTTCGTTTGTGTAAAACAAAATTTGATTTCCGATACCAACAATAAAAACACGTTCCGCGTGGATTTCGCGCTTTTTTTCAGAATGTGTTCAAAATCTAAGAATTTGTAACATGTAACAACAGGAATTGGGAATGATTTGTATCGGCAAACTTTTTATTCATTATATGCTGAGAAGATGTGACTCAACGTATTTGTTTTGTTTGCAATGATAAAATATGTACATTTTTAAAACTATGTAAATCGCTTGATTTTCCTTCTTCAAATCATATCTTGCTTCATGTATACCGTTATTAAACTGTTCTCAAAACTCGAAACAAAATCTTTATCGCAGCGTTTCTCAAACTGTGGGGTGCGCCCTCCAGGAGGGCGTGATAACCCTACTTGGGGGCGTGAACGTATCGCGAAAAATCGAAAACAAAAGATTTAAACTAATTATCAATTTGATAAAATAATTTACAATTTTAAATAATTACAAAGTAAAAAATACATTCTTTATAATAAGAAATAAAATACAAATTCCCACTGATATAATACTCAACACTTATAAATGTATCAGTACTGCACAAAATACTTGATAATTAAGTTATCAACATTCAATTAAAAGCAAGTTTTTTCTAGTGACTCCCCTGGTCTTGTCATATACAAAATATTTAGCTTGATAAATTGTGCGGTTTATAATTAAAGTCGTATTGTATTGTAGTTAGGGACGTTTCAAGGCATGGACCAACAAGGCCCGGGTCCAGGACCTCGCTCTCAGTGGGGGCCTCATTTCTTTCTCGACTCCGTCTTAATAAGATCATGATCCGGATAATTTTAACGTCGTCAAATATTATTCCCGTACATTCCCTTCGAAAAACAGTTAATTTCAAACTGCATGTCAATTGGCAAAAGTGATGTGATGACCGTTGTCCAGTGGCGTAACGTACCCTAGCGTCTTTCTTGAAAGTATACCGATCCCCAGTCTAGAATTCATCTTACTTTATAAATTCCCTGAATTTTATTTTATAAAAAAATAATAAAAATAAATGCGGTAAAATATTCTTGATTCAAATGATACTACACAAAAACTAGCTTTCAGAAACAGAAAGATTTGCTTTCATAATAAACAAGGAAAAAAAAGTTGATTGTAAATTAATGTTTACAACATGTGTAAATGATAGAAAGGCTGGTTAATTTGAAAGTTTTTACCTTAATTTTGTAGAATTATTCTTTGTGGAAAATTTCATTTACCTTTTTGTACAACATTTGTGATGTGATTTATATTTGCACAATTCATTATATTCTAAATATAATATTGTTTATGTCCTTATCATACAAAGTTTTAAAAATTCAAATTTTTCGTAACCAGATCATTCACTGAACATTTGGTTACTGAAATACGCACATTTGTGTTAAAATTATTCTTACTTTTTCAGAAATACACTGGTGTCCAAAAGTTAAGCATAATTGATGATTATGTGAATAAAGAAGGAACTGTAAATCAGAATGGCGGGAAACGTGATATGCGAGTGTAAAATGGTTATAAAATAAGGAAGCAAATCAAAAGAATGATAATAATTAATTTTATCATCCAAATTAGCAGTTTGAAAGAAAACTGAGCATAGCAGGGATACAGATTTTAAAGGAAAAATGAAAGAAAACATTAAATAAAATATTGATGCTGCAGTTTAATAAGGTGTGTGGTCACCTCTGACAGCCAGGCACGCTGCACAGCGATTTACCAAACTTTCTATGAGATGATGAATGAGTTGTGGGCTCAAACGGTTCCAAACCTCTTCGAGAGCTCTCTTCAGTTCTGTAACGGAGCTTTGTCTGTGCGAAAGGGCTGCAATTTGTCTCCCGAGCATATCCCATACATGCTCGACAGGATTTAAATCATGGGAGTTCGCAGGCCACGACATGCGCTGGACGTTTTCCGTTTCAAGGAAGTCATGAATCAGCACCGCTTGGTGACATGGCTCATTATCATCCATAAATATGAAGTCAGGACCGACAGCACCTCGAAACAAGCGAACATAAGGCTCAAGAACTTCGTCTCTGTATCTTTGAGCAGTCACAGACCTCGTGTCAAAGAAATGGTGGTCTGTGTGGCCATCCATCATGATGCCTGCCCATACCATTACTCCCCTTGATGGAAAATGATGTCTTTCCGTTATGTTTCTTGGTTCAAAACGTGTTCCACGTTCTCTCCATATCGTTACCCGCCAAGAATCACTACGCAGACTAAACCGGGACTCGTCACTGAACATCACATTGGCCCACTCTCCCACACTCCAATGTTGATATATCAAACTCCAGTTCAAACGAGCGCGTTTATGCGCAGACGTGAGGGGAATGCAAACTGCTGGTTTTCTGGCATACAGGCCAGCATGATAGAGTCTCCTGTAAACAGTTTGTCTCGAAATTCGTATTCCTGTGGCTACTGTGAGCACCGAACCGAGTGCTCTGGCAGTACTGCCCCTCTGAAGTCGCGCAGTTATTACCAGATATCGGTCGTGGCGAGGGGTTGTGACTCTTGGTCGACCTGATACTGGTGTTCGCGGAACATCTCCCGTTCTTTGAAACCTCTGCCACAGTCTTGAGATCACAGACTGGTCGAGATTCAGAATTCGAGACACTTCGGTTTGTGATTGTGAGGATTCCAGCATTCCAACGATTCTTCCTTTCGTAAACATGTCCAATTGGCGTCTTTGTGCCAGCATTCCCCTTGTTTGATGGATAACAACGTTCCTTCGCACAGCAGTTGCACGAAACTTGTCTGAACTGCCTATGCTGCGGGAATCGGTTTCTCCGCGTTCCGACATGCGCCGGTGTTTCGCGCAGGACGTAGTCGACTGAAAAGTTTTAGATAAACCCAATGTTTCTTCTTCACCCAATTAATATCGGCAAGAAATTTGGAATAATTTTACGAATATTTACTCCATGTTTTTCGCATTTTACAATTTATGCTTAACTTTTGGACAAAAGTGTATATTACTCTGGAATGCCCTACTCATATCGTAAAGCATTTGAAATTTACTTCAGATAATCGTAGATCAAATGAATCGAATGAACATGCAATTGCCAATGAAAGTATCGTTTCTGATGATTTGGGGGTAGATACTGATTTTCCACGAAGTCGAAACAGGTTTAAAAAGAAACTGTTTCAAGATGAACAAACCGACTAACCAATCAACAATCCAAGACAAAAGTTTAAGGTTGAATTTTACACTATAATATTAGACACTGCTATTTCTTCAATTTCAGAAAGTTTCAGTCAATTAAAAGAACATTACAATTACTTCAAGGTATACTATATACCTAATTTTAAAAACTGGAGTGACAATGAAATTTTAAAACATTGTGAAGAATTAGAGCAAAAATTAACGGATACTAAAATTTTAATGAAAAGGACATAGATGGATTAAATTTGTTTGAAGAAATAAAATATTTCCGATGTTTTACCAAAGAGGATATGTCACCTATTAATGTTTTAAATTATATTTAAGAAAACAATCTTATCAATACATTTCCGAATATTGTACTATCTTTACGGATTTCTTTAACCCTACCAGTTTTGGTGGCTACTGGAGAACGAAATTTTTCAAAACTTAAAATAATAAAAAACTACACGCGATCTTCTATGGCACAGGAAAGATTATCGGACTTGTCAATTATATCTATAGAGAGCGAAATTTTGGATAAATTAAATATAAAGGAATTGATACGAGCATTTGGAGGAAGCTAGGAAAATCAATATTTGAAAATATTTTCTAATTTTTGTATTTTACTTAAAAAATTTTATATCATTTTTGCTTTTAAAATTTATGAAATAATAAAAAAAAACAATAAGACAAACGTGTTTTAATATTATAATTTTAAAGCTTTCAGTTCGAAAGTCAAATTTCGAAAACTATATAAATGGGTATTTCTTACTTTTTTTTGTAGCACTTAATAAGAGTGCAACAGAACCTCACAAAGGGGCGCCGAATTTCAACTTGAACAAGGGCGCCGAATACCCACGCGGTGGCCCTGAAAAGAGTGTCTATTAAGTACACTCTATCAATTGCAGTCTATTACACTCTACTATTAATACAGTTTATTAATTACACTCTTTTGTACACGGCGCTGCTCTATGATAGAGTCTAGAGCGGCGCCGATGAGCATAGAGCATTTATACAAACGTAGTGGCACTATTTCTGTAGCCATTTATTTTTGTGTAATAAGAATTCTAAAAGTTACAATATTATACTGATTTGGTGCTATGTCCTATGCATAATACCTGAAATTAAAAGAAACTTAGGTACCTGTTTATTGGTTTCAAGTAAAAAGTAAGTACAAATACACATTTCTAAATTATTTAAGAATGAAGACACGGAGTAGGAAGATTAGGATTATTCATGTAGGTTCGTGGCCTAAATCGCTAAGTAATAATTTTATTGATTATATCTCTCCACATGAAATGAGTTATTTTCAAAATAAAGATCCAAACAATATATATTCTGTTTTCCTAAGAGAATACAAAGAACAAAAGAGATACTTTTCTAATAATCATTTCACTAAAGAACTTAAAAATGGCCAGGTGCTGGAAAGATCTTGGCTTTGTTATTCAACTAGTATTGGTAGTGTTTTTTGTTTCACTTACAAATTTTTTACAGAAACAAATTCTTAATACACAATTGGCTTTACTGATTGAAGTTGTTTAGAAAATCATGAAAATTCTATTGAACATACAAATTCAATGTTAGTTTGGTTGACACGAAAAGAAAATAAGTCTTTTTAACACGCTTTTATAAGTTTCACTTGCATGTAACGGAATCTTAGAACTCTATTTTTACCCACTTAAAACGATCGGATTCATTCGAAATTTCGCACACTTGTCAAGGACCGATGACAATACAATAATTTCTCAATTTTGTTCCTTTGTCCTCTTCAGTATCGTCAGGAATAAGGATAATCGATTTGGCGACAATTGCATATACCACTTTCAGATTTGGCGACTTATTTCATGTATCAATTTTAAATTTGGCGACTAGTTCCCTATACCATTTTCAGATATGGCGACTAATTTCGTACATCATTTCCAGATTTGGCGACTAATTTCAGATTTAGCAACTGAAAGAATAAGGTGTAACCCTGAAGCGAGTATTTTGAATTTAAAGCTAATTATATGCAGGAATAAAAAACACTTGTGGTTAATAGAAATAACACAAACAAAAAAAAAAGTGTTCTGTATCTGAGAAAGTAGAGGGTGGGTGTGTGTTAGCAATTTTTTACCATAATATAAACATTTTTCTGAAAATGAAAAAAAAAAAGGCTCCTGCATGTGAAAAAAAATAATATACGTTCTATAACACACTGCTAACACATTTATTTTTATAAAGCAATACGTTTAGATGTAATGATACTTATTAACATGAAAGAAACACGTTTAAAAGGTGAAAAAACATTGACACTTTATATTAGCATGTTTTTATTAACTCGCTTTCTTAAATGTCTGTCCGGGTGGAATTTTGTAATTGATTTTAAACTGTGTGACTTTCCGAGGAGCTAGAGACTTGAAGTTTGGACCATAGCTCAGAAGTGGATGACAATGCATGAAAATGTGAAAAAAGAAAACAAAAACGAAAAACGTTTTTAGTCCGTTATAAAAACATGGTACATTAAATTTTTTTTTTAATTCGAACTTTTCTTTCTAACACACTTTAATTTGTTTAACCTGTTCAAAAGAGACGGAATCTAATATAATGATACGGGGCTCATCCGAGGCCTCGTAAACGGAGAGAATAAATACACTTCAGACCCGTTAATTAATATCCATTGAAGAGCAAGGCTAATTCCACAGCCACGTAATTCCAGCTTCAAATATCAAATTCAAGGATAAATTCAACAATGAATAAATGATAGTTTAAAAAAAACTTATAAACACGCTTTTATTGTAGTTCGAACTAAAAAATTAAAAATAAATTATAGTTTGAAAAAAACTAAAAAACACGCTTTTATACTGGAATCGAACTAAAAAGTAAAAAAATAATTCTTAATAAAGAATAAAATGATTAACTAGAAAATGAATGTCATTGGGGTAAAAGCGTGGGGTGTTCTATAAATGTATCAATTGTTATAATTTCTAACTTTTATTCCGAAAAGAAGCACCCCACGCTTTTACCACAATGACATTCATTTTCTCGTTAATCATTTTATTCTTTACTAAGAATGATTTTTTTTACTTTTTAGTTCAATTCAGTATAAAAGCGTGTTTTTTAGTTTTTTCAAACTATAATTTAGATAAACAATTACAGGAGCAGCTAAGAAAAGATACAGAATATTACCACAATTTCCTCAAATGTGCTATTGCGGTAGTAAAGTATTTGGCTACAAGATGTTTAGCATTTAGAGCTGAGGTATTCAACCTTTTTTTACGCCGAACCACATACATCTGACAAGTATTTTACGAGGGCTGCAACGTGAGGATTAATAGAGAGGGGGAAACTATAAGATCAAGGACATTTAAAATGTCAAAAATTGATCAAAATATAAAATCTCATAATTTTGGATCTTATTTTAAAACTATACCAAACAAAACTCACAAAATATGAGTTTCATTCACTTTTTACCCAGTTACGGGGGAATTTTTCAATGATCCCAAGCCCTTTGTCTGCATTCTACTGTCATAAAAACAAAGCTGCCAAGTACTTGGATAATTTGATTTTTTTCTTTTGACAAAGTATAGCATATTTTTATTTCAGATATTAATTTGTCCATCGCAGGATGTGGTAGCAAAGAGTTTTTATTGAACTACAGACTGAAATCAGTATTATCTGTATAAACTGTGTTCTTATTGCGCAATTTTGTTTCAAATTTATTGAAATATTTTTTGATTTTATAAAAAACAATATATGAACAAATAACTGAATTCATCAAAGAGTACATCGGAAGCATTTAAGAAACACTAACAATTTCTGCAATAATTCTTAAGTTTATCATTAACAATTTCATATGTTTGCAATACATATAATGTATTAAATTTTATGGGATGCTTTTGTTACCTCTGCATTTTGTGACATTACCGCTTGCAAAATATTTATTGTTGTTTCAAAGTTTTTTTTTTCAAGAAAATCAATTTATCTCGTCATTAAATCGATCCTCAAGAATAAGAGCCATCGAAAGATTTGTGTTTAGTAGTACAGTGGCGATCAAAATTATATTTTTTATTTATAAGATTTTCACGACAAATCAAACAAGTTGTTGATCCATGTTTGTTTTTTTCTACGAAATAGTCAAGATCCCAATAGTCTTGAAACAGAAAATATTTCTTAGACATGAGGGTTGATTAAAAATTAGTTACACCTATAAAATGGTCGCTACTGCATTTTTATTTGTTATCACTAACCATTACAATAAAAAGAAAAAAAATATTTCACAATTTGTATCAGAATGACATCGATAGCAAAATTGATAGAGAGTTCTCACTAAATTTTTAATACATTATTCCTAAATAACTGAATTTGTTATTTTAACAGACCTAGACGGGCCACTCAGAATGGTCGAGTGGGCTACATGCGGCCCATGGGCCACAGGTTGAGTATCGGTGATTTAGAGGTACCGAGGAAGTTTTTAGTTCTCCTCATAATGGTAATTTTATGTTTACCTTGAAACTGCTAGCAGAGTTCGACTCATTCATTCGTGAATATATTGAACTGCGAGAATTACGACAAAAATCGTTAATATCGTACTTATCAAAAACAATATATGAGCAAATAGTTGAGATCATGAACAAGCAAATCATTAAACAATTATATAACTCAAATAAATAACAATGACACAAAGTACTATACAATAGTACAGGATGGATTCAACAGCAGATTTGTCCCACAATGACTAACTTGCTATTAAACTACGATAATGTTTTCGGGGAAAAGTGTAGGAAAGATGCATCTCATTATTTAAGATTAGTAGTTACACAGGTTTATATTAAATTACCTTCAAGAATTTTTAGAAAAAAGAACTGGACTCTCTCTTTCTTCTCATATTCACTTCTAGGTTTACCACATAACTGTAGAAGAAGCCTAAATTTTAGGCTGGTTCTTAGGCAAAATATTTATTTCAAGTCGGTCCATATAATGCTGTGCAAGCTCTTGTAAAAGAAAAAAAAAATAAATTCGCTAATTATGTGCCGTGTTCTCTTAATCTAGTTGTGCAGAATCAGTTAAGGTTGCAACTGAAATCGTGAACTTCTTTGGTTTAGTGCAACAAATATATGTTTGCTTTTCCACTTCAATCGGTAGGCAGAAATTTCTAAATCGTGAACTTAAACTGAAATTTACCTTAAAAAGTTCAAGCCAGACCAGATAGTCTTGTCACTACGATCCTTTTGAAGCCTGAAGAGATAAATATTGTAATATCATGAATATTCTTAAAACATTTAGTGACAATGAAAATGAGAAAATTAATTTTAAAAAGAGAGGCAACAAATTTATTTAAGAAATTAACAAAACTCGAAACTGCCATTTTATTTATATATTGGGAAGAAATTTTAGAAAGATTTAATTCAGTTAACAAAAAATAACAGATTCTTGGGGTTTGGACACCTGTGAAGGGAATAAGTTCATTTATGTCATTAAAAACGTCTATAAGCAATGTACGACATGTGAATCAGATCAAAAATGAAAGCAGTATCAAGACCCAGCCAAAAAATTAAGCCCTAATGTAGAAACAGAATATGGCGATGTGAACTGGAGACGGGTTATTTCAAAATTTGCAGATAAATGCACAGAAAAATTTAAAAGAGACGCGATTATTGTAACGTTAGATAAGATAATCCTTGATTTAAATAGAAGAATTCAAGTGTTTATATATGCAGAATATAGTAAGAAATTAAATTTTTGATGGATTTGCAAGATCAAAGTAAGGAGAACGCCGACTTCGAGAGTATACGTGCTATTACTGATTACCATTCAGATGATGTAGACCAACATTTAGTAAATGAAGGTGTTCAGTTAAAAACTTATCTAAAACTAAGTTAGAGTCCTATTATTGTAGTGATATATATAATTTAATTTTTGGAAAGAAACTAGTTCAGGTTTTTCCAAATTTGTATACAATTTTAAAGATTTTTCTAAGGATCCGTATTAGTAGCTGTGAAGTGGAGCGTGCGTTCTCTAAAATGCCCTACTTAGAAAACAAATATAGGACAACAGTGATAAATACTAGGCTTAGCTTTAATCACTTCTTTCTATTAATATTGATCTCACCAAAGACTTAAAATGTGATGAGCAAATAAAAGAATATTCAGCATAAAAGTGTAGAAAAGTTTTTTTTTTGTAAATTATGTTATTGCTTATATATAACGTATTTAAATTGTTTGGGGGGGGGGGACTAAGTTTCGTATATTTTAAATTTTTCTGCACAATAATTTTTTAGGAAAAAGGCAAAATTTTAATTATTCAGGGGCCCCCCAGATATCGTTAGCCCAGAGCCCCCAAAGGTCACGGTCCGGCCCTGGGCAGAGGTTTCAAAGAACGGGAGATGTTACCCGACAAACAGTATCAGGTCGACCAAGAGTCACAACCCCTAGCCAAGACCGATATCTGGTAATAAGTGCGCGACGTCAGAGGGGCAGTACTGCCAGAGCACTGCGTTCGGCGCTCACAGTCGCCACAGGAATACGAATTTCGAGACAAACTGTTTACAGGAGACTCAATCATGCTGGCCTGTATGCAAGAAGATCAGCAGTTTGCATTCCCCCCACGTCTGCGCACGTTTGAACTGGAGTTTGAAACATCAACATAGGAGTGTGGGCCAATGTGATGTTCAGTGACGAGTCCCGGTTTAGTCCGAGTACTGATTCTCGGCGGGTAACGATATGGAGAGAACATGGATGATGATGAATGCCCAGAGGAACCGAGCTCACCCGAAGAGGGTTTAGAGCTACAACCGATCCCTCGGGAAACAACCACCCTCACGTCCAGTTTTTATTGTAAAAAAAAAATCAAAGTTTAGATTTTAAACAATTCCAACTTTTTTACAAATACAAAAGAAATAATAAAATTATACAAAACAAATGCACCATAAAGACTAAAAAAAACAACAAAAAAACAGGAAGCATAAATAATTACATTAAAAAAAAGTTTCTTCACTTGTTTCGAGGTGCTGTTGGTCCTGACATCATATTCATGGATGATAATGCGCCATGTCACCGAGCGGTGCTGATTGATGACTTACTTGAAACGGAAAACATCCAGCGCATGTCGTGGCCTGCATACTCCCCTGATTTAAATCCTATTGAGCATGTATGGGATATGCTCGGGAGACAAATTGCAGCCCTTTCGCATCCACCAAGCTCCGTTACAGAACTGAAGACAGCTCTCCAAGAAGCTTGGAACCGTTTGAGCCCACAACTCATTCATCATCTCATAGCAAGTATGGTAAATAGCTGTGCAGCGTGCTTGGCTGTCAGAGGTGACCACACGCATTAGTAAACTGCAGCATCAGTATTTTATTTAATGTTTTCTTTAAAGTGTGAATCCTTTCTATGATAAGTTTTCTTTCAAACTGCTACCTTCGGATAATAAAATTAATTATTATCATTCTTTTGATTTGTTTCCTTATTTTATAACCATTTTACACTCGCATATCACGTTTCCCGCCATTCTGATTTACAGTTCCTTATTTATTCACATAATTATCAATTATGCTTAACTTTTGGACACCAGTGTATGATAAGCAGAATCCTTTCATGGAGTAAAGATCACTTTAAAATGTTTTGTGAAAATCGACCTCCAGGTAGCGTTGCGGAGGCTCAAGTGGCGTTATAGTTAATTTTGTCCAATTTAAATTTATTAGACGCACAGTCTTGAAATTTGGTACGCAGATTCCTTTCACAGAGTAGATATCCGCTACAAAATGGATTTCGCGAAAATCACCCCCTCCCAAGTTTCATTTCAGGGGATTAAGGGGCGTAATAGATAAATATTTCCGTTTTTAAACTACTAGATCTACCTGCTTGAAAATTGGTAGGCATGTTCCTTTCATGGAATAGAGTTCATCTAACAAAGAGTAAAACGAAAATCGACCCCTCCTCCGAAAGAAGGTTGCGAGGGGTCAAGGGGAGTTATAGAAAAAAAATTCCTGTTTTTGAATTGTTAGACCCACGTATTTAAAATTTGTTCAGCATGAGTTACGATATATCAAAATTCTAGCGATGTTGTTAACATTATAACTCCATTCGTGGATTTTTCTATCAGTCAATCCGATATTTATGGTACCATACAATCTTCAGAGGGGGATTTGTGCTTGGCTGAATGCGGAATATATAATGGAAAAAAAATTATAATTGTAGCAGTGTATATTACTCCGAACAAAAAATTGGATGACATTATCGAGTTCATTCATCGATCATTATTACTATACACATTAAGAGGTTCTGCTTTACTTAATAAAAATTATGACACAATACCTATGATTTTAAGTGGAGATTTTAATGTCAGTTTTGCTTTAGACAAATCATCACAATTGATTGAATTTTTAAACGACAATTTCGCCTTATCTCTACAAAATAGCAGAATAATATCAACGACAAAATCAAATACATCAATTGATGCAGTGCTTTTGTGATTCTTAAATGATATTGAGTGCAAAACCTACATTTCTTATTTTAGTTACCACAAGCCTTTGATAACAAAAGTATGTACTGAAACACCCATAAGCATGATGGAAATAGACTAATAATAATGACACTTTTCTATAAATGTATACAATAAAATTTTTTTTAAAATATGTATTGAAAATGAAAATTTTGTTTAAATTTATACCTTTTCCATCCTAACTATTTTTTGTAATACAGTTTGAAATAATAATAATAAATTTGTTAATTATATATAACATTACTTTAAAATAAAACTTAATTACACAATTTAATACATATAAGCCAAAGAAATGAACTTCTACCCCGTGTTCACACAGATACACGCATGCATTTTTTTTTATTAGTTTGTATTAGAAAAAACTGGATTTTTTTTCCAAATGATATCCCTTTTGTTCGAAACAGAAAAAGGATTTTTCTTGGAAATAGCAAATTTCGGCGGGAAAGGGTGCAGACTATTATTAGACTTTAAAGGAGCAAATAAGTCATGAGTGTAACCTATCCAGTGAGTTTTGAATAGGACTCTCCTATTACAAAAAAAAAAGGTACCTATTAAAGGACAGGAAACTCCTTTCTTATCTCATCCCTTTCCACAAGAAATATTTAAGATTTGAACGATTATGTTACATTTGACAAGGGACTACCTATCTGTGCTACTGAAAATCAGGAAATAGTTTATTTGTCAGATCCTATGAACAGCAATTTCTGATGCAGAAATTGATAATGAAACTCCAATAAAAATGTTACACTTTCCAATGCTTTACATCGCATAAAAACTGCCAAAACATACCACACGCAGCAGGATATATATCTGATGTAGTATATTCTTCTTTGCATAATGTTGGGAAGAAAAAAAAAAGACTTTCGAGTCAGGGATCACAAAGATTATTAAACATCTATTAGTATTTCAAAATTTTCAATTAATGCGAGCGTAATAACTCAATAATAGTTTTAGCTTTTGAATAAAACGTGTGCATTTCTAACTATGAATATTTTCTATGTAATTGCTTATTATAGAATTTCCAAAAGGTAAGTATAGAATATTTGTGTTTTGTTTGGACCCGGATATAACGAACAAAATGTTTGGTCCCGATGAATTCGTTAAATCAGGGCCGAACTGTATTTATATAACACATATTATTGATCTCTGTTTGTAAAATTGACAATATCTCATGAATATTATTAATATGTAAATTATAATATGAGATTGATGAAAAAAATTATTTAAAATTTTCCTCACTTGAAAAAATTAACTCAGCACAAAGCATGTGCATGCTTGAACTAATGAACGCAGATGTTCTGTAGCAAAAATGCAAAATAGAATTTACTTTCTGCATAACCCTAGTATTTGTTTTACATTCTGTTAATTAGAAGCTATTATTGTGAATGTTTCTTGTATGTGTAATAATACTATGACTGATGATGACCTGTAACACTATCATTTGTGTATATGTTTTTAAAGGACTTCATAATTTCTTATGAAAAATAATAATTTGTCTAAGAAGAAACCGAGTTAAAATGAATATTTTAAAATCATTAATTTCATATAACTTTCCACATACTGTCAAATAAATATAGATTTGTAACAAAAGTATGACCTAGAAGTTAATTTTCTTTTAGAGTAATTTTTTTCATGAAATTAAATGCCATATAAATATATATGTATATATATATACTTTTAAAAAAAGGTAAATGTGTGTCCCTTTGTACTCAGTTTAGTTGATACATGAAATAGAGTTAGTCATAATTCCCTGCAGTATTTTGAAGTGCTATAGTAAAATAACTAAGATCAATACAGTAAAAAGAATATTTGAAAGAATAGAAAATTATGAATAACCCTGTATAATTAATAATTAACATTGATTACAATAGTTTTTCATTTCTTGTGAAGGAATGTATTGACTAAAAACATAAATTTAATCTTTATTATATAATTATTGCAAATACAAAAGTATATAAACTATGTATTTATTAATAATTTATGATTCTTTGATAGAAGTATATTTTTAATAATACAAAATACTGAAATACTTTTTTTATAAAAATAATTCACTTTATATAACCACATTAAAGACACAAAAAAAAGACATTATAAAAAAAATTGCAAATAAAAATAAAGCCCTTACAAATAATATAACTAAGATAAAACTTGAAAAACTATATCTTTTTTTAACAATACGATTATAAAAAAAAAACTTTAACCGACTAGTAAATAAAAAAATTAATAGTAGATTTAAACATAACATCTCATATATTTAAGAGAAAGTAAAATTTAAAAAAATACCAATGATTTAGGAACATTTAGCATTCTTCACAACGAATTGAATTCTGTGCTCTTTTGAAAGTACAGATAATTTCAATAGTTAAGAAAAACATATCAATATTATTTGATATGTTCTATCACAAGATTATTTTTAAAAATAACTATTGAATTTTCAAACATAACAAGCTCTGGAGACAAATAATTAAGATCTTGATTAAACAATGTGCTTTTCCCCATTTTTTTAAAATCATTTCTGACAAACTGACAGACGAGAAACTTTTCTTAAGAACAAGCCATTCAAAATATCTGTTAAACCAGGTAAGTCGAAAACAGTTTCTATAAATTCATCCAAACCAGACCTGAAAAAAACCCATAATAATTATTTACTGTACTATACATGCAGATTTCTAAGCAAATACTGATTTTTAAACACAACATTTAAAGAAAAAAGTGGCTCATTTAAAAAAATAAATCTTGTTTTTCACTTTAAAATGAGAAAAAGCAGGTTTTTGTGATAAAAAAAATTGACCATGGTGGCAAACAGTCCTGACCACACTAATTTTTGTGTTTGACTTCTTTTATTATGAAATTATCGTATCACCTTAATTATTTTATTGATTCTAATGTATTTTCTTCTTGCTGGTTTCAAATATCTTACTAGTTTTTCAATGGAACAAATATTTTTAGTAGTACAGCTAGCTGCCTGAAAACAAGAATGTGTAGTAAGTACAGAATAAAACAATTTAGAAAAAAGTATTACACCATAGTAGAATAATACAAAACCTTACAAGTTGTTGTTGCTGTTTCTTATCCGAGATGGTGTAGTAGAATTTCCTAAAACCTTGTCATATGAAAAATTCAAACAATTCAGAATATGACTAGGAGAGGCCTGATCAGCCTCACACTTGGGACATTCTGGCCCTGTTGAAAAGTCAGATTTGAAGTGGCCACTAAAAAAGCATGACAGAGCCGTCTGCTGATACCTAGGAGTATTAGGTTGGTGACACCAACAAGGTTTTTTCACAAAATATCAAGGGTGAGCAGGGGGTATTCTCCAAAATGCATTCATTCTAACTTTTTAATAGAGGAGAGTTCAGCAAAAGTTAGAAAAGTATCACCCAGCAAAGTGTCAGCAGTGGCAGACTTAGCCAAACTATCGGCTATCTCGCTACCATTCAATCCAATATGGGAGGCGACCCATTGAAAGTATATAGTGTCTAGAAGAAAGTCGACCAACATCCAGAATATTTAGGCTTGTCATATCCCCAACAGTTACCCAACGAGAAAGATGCTATATAGAAGCACAGCTGTCAGTTAAAATCCAAATGTCCCTGAAGACAAAGTCAGAAGCAGTGTCAATAAATTGCAATGTCCAGATCTAAAAACAGAACAGTAGTCAATATTCCTAATCTTGATCTCAACCTTACAAGTACAATATATTTAGCATGCATTTTGAAAATTACATGATTGTTACATGTTTGAGCATCAATATTTTATGGGCCAGTCATTTGCTTTATTTACGGCTTTACATCTTTTGAGCATGGAATACACCAATTTCACAAGATGCTCTTTTATGACCACATGATAGGCAAAAAACATCAAAACTTCAGTTAACTCAAGTTTATTGGAAGGTTTTTTCCTTGAAATATCATAACCAACTTTATGCCTAAGGTTTTCTATAAAATTAAGATACAGAGAACTATGTTGATCAGCTCAATTTATTCAGAGTATTGTCTTCGAATTATTTCTGTAGTACATTTGCATTGTGAAATGGAGCATTATTGGCCTGAAAAATCTGTGACTGATCTCAAAAATTATCTCTCACTGTTGGTAGCAATTTATTTTATAGTATTCTGTATTATTTTGCAATATTTTTTGGTTTTCCTTGTTCTTCTCATGATGTGACTTTCTAACAACACAAGAAGATATGCAGCCCTATATCATCACTTTCGTCAAATGCTTTATTGTGAGCTTCAGACACTGAGGGCTGAATTCTTTATGAGTATGTTGCCTTACATAGTAAATATTTTTGTTACCTGAAATATAAAACTGACTTTGATTGCCAAATACTGCCTTTTCTAAGTCTTTCACAGTCCATAGTGAATGATCCTTTGCCCACGCCAATCAGTTAGTAATGGTTTTGGGCGAAGCCTCACAATTCAATTTCCAGCAGTTTTCCTCTCCCAATTCATGGGCACACAATCTCATTCAGTCAAAATCTATTATTTAAAGATCTATTGTGAATTAAACCATTTATTAAAAATGAAATTGTGTGGAATACTCAGTCTTTAGGGTAAAGTTGTTTTTCTTGGATCATACAGATTGCTTCCTGTTTGCAATAGAATATTTCAGAACATTTTCTTCAATAAATTTTCAGATAGTAAAAAGTCCACATAATACTTTAGTAGCAATTAGTCGCACAGAATAACTTTCTTCCCTCAAAAGCATCATTTTGTGCCTTCCATCATAATGCAGAAAGGAAAACTTACCCATAATTCCAATATTATCCATCCACACACTTCAAATTGCAATAATCAACTACTTTTAATGCTCTTAAACATTCTGTTTTCATCCCTTCATCTCTGCTGCTCTCTAATTAGTTAGAATAATGGAGTACTTCATTAGTTGAGAAAAACAATATCTTATAATTACAAATGCTTTGTGCTTGTCTTATAATATTTTTCAAAATATTGATAAAACTTTTTGAACTGAACTCAAAGCAGCCCATAAGGGCCAAGGCCTAACTGTGTGTACCTATCTCAATATACACAACCTTAAGTGCTGGGGTGCATGTGCAGGTGTTTTGGTCAATTGGTCAGTCTGATGAAAAACCCCCAGTGTTCAACTCCCAAGAAAACTTGGTACTCATTTATCAATCCATTGAAGGGATGAAAGCTGAGTTGGCCTTGACCATCCTGTGGTTTGAGCCTTAGACCTGTGGTGTGGAAAAGCCTGATCCATATATATATACTTCTAAAATTGAAATGGAATTACCTTTTACACATCCATAACCAGCTTATCTGGGCCCCTGCCCCAATTGCCTAATGGATAAACCAGCACTGATAAATACTAATAAAGTCAAACATGAAAAATTGGCAAAAAATTTAGTGTTCAGGACTCTTTTTGCCATCACTATATTTTCTATTATATAGTTATTTGTTGAAGTAAACTCTGAAATATTTACATTAAAAATATTACATGTATTCATTTTTATATGTTTTTGGATTCATAAAAATTGAAATTCCAAGAAGATATTTTATTAATAATTATTAAATTAATTATAACATTATAGAATTACATAGGAAGTTACATTATATATATATAGAGAGAGAGAACTGTTATATAGGAATTACATTTGAACAATGTTAAAGGAAGAACAAATTAAAAAAATAAAAATTTTATTCAAAGAGAGATCAATACTTTAAGATTAAAAAAAAATGTAAATCTGAGGAAATAAAATTTTTTGGTTGTTTATCAATAAACACAAATTTAATATTTGACTTAGTCTTTTAAATAATTTTTTTAACATATACAGAAGCAGGATAATTAAAATATGACTAATGCTTGAGTTTAATGAACATTAAAAGATAACGTACTGAGAAAGAATATCCAACGCACTGGGAAGCTCTGATGAAAAGAGATAAACAATGAGACGGCAGGCATGAACTCTAGGCACTTCAAAAGATGATTTTAACAGATTTGATATGATAGTTTGTAAATGACGAATCTGAAACAAATGACTATGTTATTTGTTCCAATCTATCGCTTTCAAAATACAAAGTTCTATTTTGAAAGCCTCAAAAAGATGCAATTTGAATTTATTATTTGGGAATTCCTGAAAAATCTAAAGTTACCAAAATATGAGAAACTACTGAGTGTAGTAAGTTGTAAGACAAGTTTCATGTGATATGTACAAGAAAACAGGTACACTGTGCATGTGTTATGTGATACAAACTGGTTCAGAGTTATCAAATCAACACAGATGCAGTCAGAAAAGTGAGAGTAAAGTTGAAATTTTGACGGTGAAAGATATCACGACATTTATTCTTCACTACATTTGTTACAAATTTAATAAGGAGAAAAGTTACTGTAAAAACATGTCAATCAATCTTTCCTGTTCTGCCATTCTGAACAATGTATTTAAGTTAAAAATATTTCTAAGCATATGTGGCAGAAAAAACGAAATATATAAACACATTAATACATTATATGAAATGCAGCTGCTGATAGCTTCAATAGTCCTAGACTTCCAACAGTTAGTATAAAAAAAATGCAAGCACATATCCCAGTTATTAAATATAATGCAAAAGTAAATATGACACCTTCTATTATTATTAAATTTTTTACTTTTCTTTAATTATCTTTACTTAAAGTACCAATATATAACACATTGACCTACTTTATATATTAGTTACATGTTTTCTAAAAGAGAGAGGCATTTGGATGAGGTATCACAAAACATATTATAATTTTAAGGGTTCCATGAGTCAACAAAGTTTGAAGGTCACTGAGCTATAGAGACAAGAATGAACTTGTTTTGAAGTGCATGATCTGGTAAAGAAGCAACACAGAAAATCTTTTCTGAAAAATTGTGAAAGAATATAAAAAATGGAAATGTTATGATAATCCAAAATGCAAAAAACATTGGTTCAATCTTAATAAAGCAACAACATCAATATCACAATGAATGATTCACTGCAAAAAGTTCCAAGTATCAGGCGAAATATAACAGGAGTATTTTATTACACACTGTTGGGACCCAGAATGAGTGTAACTACAGAACATTAAAAGCAAACATTGCTGTGATTAAAACGCAAAATCAGTCAAACTTCTATTCCCAGAAGAAGGTTTACATCTTGTGAAATTTCACCATGATAACACAAAGCATCATGTTACAAAACTAGTCAAACACATTAGTAGCACTTTGCTGGGCAGTTTTGAAATGTCCAACATATAGCTCTGATTTAGTTCCTTTGGATTATCCTCTCTGTTTCAGTTGATAAACACTTTTGAACAGAAGATGAAAATAGGCCAATGACTTCATCATATAGAAAAACAAACTGTTTACATTGCTGGCATCCTCGATCGCCTGATCAATGGCAGAGAGTGTTAACTTGATTTGATTAATGTTCCACTTTGAAATTTTGAACCTCAGTGACATCTGAGTGGTACCCCATTCTCCAAACTTCTACCCAATATGAGAACTTTGAGCCCAGATAGATTTACCCCTCTATAAGGTGGGTCTTCAGTGGTACTAAGAGACTCATATTCCCAACTTGCCAGACCAAGAAAAATGTTAGATTAGGGCTCTTCAGCCTGTGGCCCACTGAAGGCATTTGAAGGCCCTTCATTTGAATCTTAAGCAAATTTCAGAAAAAATTGTCTTTTCTGCTTTTTGTCATAAAAATGTCCTTTTTTCTGTTATTCTTCATACTTGACACATTTTTCTGATATGCTTGATATTCATTTGAGATAAAAATTTCCTTAAAATGATGAATTTTTCAAAAATTTGATTCTATCTCAAATAATTTTAAATATAAAAAATCTGACTATGCATTAAATTTCATAAGTTTTCAGAAGAAAACGCGGTCTTTTATCTTGAACATGCAAAGTATTTTAATTCGACTTCCATTTAACGAATATATACATACAAATCTGTAACACCATCTCTTCCCTTAGAATCAGTTGTAGTTTTGTAAAACAAACCTTCCTGTCTTATTTAAATTCCTGAACTACATAATTTTTTTGATAGTCATGTGGTCTGTGGATCATTGTAAATTTATTGGATGTGACCAGTGGATCATTGTGGATTTATTGATATGGCCCTCGGGCACTAAAGGTTGAAGACCCATATGATTGATAATGAAAAATATTTTGATGCATACAGGTATTATTCTTAGCTCAATTACAAATCCATTTCTCTGAAATACATTTTAAAACTCATTACTATACCTGATTAATCTATTGAATTTTTTTTTATATATAAATAAAAATAACTTCTACACACACATAACATATTAACTGTTTAAAGAGATAAATAAGAGCAACAGGATACATTAAAGTTATATTATCAACAGAGTTAATATTTGATATGCTTCTTATATAAGTTGGGAGGGATTGTGCATATTTCAGATTTTTACCCCCAAAATTGTCTGATAATTTCTAAAACAATCAATCCACAAACAAAATATCAATGCAAAAAATATTTTAAATCTTGTCCTAATCTATTACTTTCTAAAGTAATACAGTGCATTTAATGTTATTCATTAATTTTTCCTTTATTATGATAAAGCTTTTTTTCCCCACAGCACATTTCAACAATTAAAAATTTCAATATTCTACAAAGTAAATGTTTCAAGTAACAAGAGAAATATCTATTTTGACATATTATTAAAAAAAAACAACAAAAGCATTAATGACAAGACAAAAATGCTTCATGAATATAAAATCGGATCTACATTTCTTGATCAATAGAAGTTATACGATGCTTGATGAAATCATTAATTTTTCAAAGGAAGAATTTGAAATGTTCATGTCATTTAATAATTTATTTAATATCCAAATATTTAAATACTATTAGATGAAAAAAATTGTGCAAAAAATTAAATTCATTTATAATTGTGAAGTTATCAAACATTAATAAGAAAATCTATTGAAAAAAATAGAATTTGATGAAAGAAGCTAGTTTCATAAAAAAAACCAGAAATTCATTATTTACTTTATAATAATATATTTTAAATACCAGATGCAAAGAATTAGCCGGAGACTCAGCAAAATTGGCGAGGCCTCTTCCAATTTGTCCCAAGAGTTCTTCATTTTCTTTATTAACAAAAGTAAGCAGCTCACAAATACCAGCAATGTAATTGTGAACATAATTCTAAATAATTAAGAAAGTTTAAGGAAACATTCAGAATTTCTTACTTACACACTCATATATATACATTTAACCTAATCCAAGAATATATCTTACAATTATTCATAATGCACACAATAAACTTTTAACAAAAAAAGTATATTAATGCTAAAAATTAAACAGAATTCAGAACAATTTCTCCATGTCTTTTAATAATTACTCAAGTACATATCAAATACTATCATGTGAAGTTTATAAGTAACCCATAACATATAGATCAATATGTACTTATGAATTTATGATTAAAGGGTCAAAATAATACAGGACAAAATGAATTTTATTGAAAAAAATTAGAATTATGATTCAATAATTTAAAGACTGCTACAAAAAAATGTAGCAATAAATTGTAAGTAAAGGCTGCGTTTGATATAAAATTACATGCAAGATTCATTTACAGTCTTCATATACCTGGAATAATCTTCATATAATATATCCAATCCTTCAATAGCAACAATTTTAGGGCATTTAAAAAAAAAACTTATTTCATAATGGATTTTCAGAAGTAGTTAATTGAAAGAATACCGCAATATTTTATAATTTCACAAATCTTTGAATACATAAAAAATCAATTTGGCTGAAATGTGAGAGAACAATGCATGTGAAGGATGTAAATGTACAATAATACATTTATTTTCTAACATATATATTAGATACATACATTTGTTACCAAATGAACATAAATTTAAGATGCTTACTTGATTCACCGATACAGCCAGATTGGCCACAATGCAAGCAACATGGACTAAAATGGCCTGACTAGAACCTTTCAATAAAAACAAAAGTGGAAAATCTCTTGACACATCTTCCTGAAATAATCGAGAGAAATTTCACAAACACATAAAATAAATCTCTGTTGCTAGAAAATAGGAGAATTACTATAGTTTGAATTGAATGATAACTCAAAATGGCAAAAGAAGATATGATCAAAATAACCTGAATTATCATTTCTCGGAAAGGAACAGATCCAGCAGAGAAGTACATCAACATTTTGGTAACACAAGCTTGCAACTGAAATAGACATAATAAAAGTACAGCTTTATATTAAAAAAATTGGCTAGTATTAAAAAATTTAGTACATATCATAATATAGTAGTAATTAGTACGTTAATCATAATATTAGAAAATATGTAGAAACAAAACTTATATTATAGTAACCTACAGAACAATTTAATTTCCTAAAAAAAATTCTTTTAATAATATAACTGTGCATGTGCTCCATTATTATGCATTTATTTACTGAATATAATGGGAATAATAAAAATATAAACTTCTTGTTTATAAAAAAAAAACTGATTTGTAAGAAAAGGAATTTTTACAATAAGGAATGAACACATTTTAAGAATTCAATGAAAACTAATTTGTATTTACAATAGTTTCAGAATTTAATTTTGACACTTAACTTGGTAATTAAAACTGGCATTCAAATGTAATTTAATGTACAAATTGCATTTTAATACACTTTCCGTAAAGTAACACACAGAATAAAGAAACTGAATGACATTCATTATAAATATTCTTTTTTCTTACACATAAGGTCAAATAAAACAAAAATGAAAATGTAACAAATTTGATTTAAAATAAAATTTTAATACTAAAGGATTCAGACAAAAAAAATTAAATTGCAATCTTCAAAAATAAAAGAACAAAAAAATCTGAATACATATATGCAATAACTTAAATCAATGTTTACTTAAAATTCAAATTTTATTTATTTATCTCTAAATCATAATTCTGAATATCCTATTTTCAAACATGTCTCATTTAATTTAACATTAAAATATTAAAATCTACATTTTTATATATTTATTAGTGATTCCTCATTAAATGGATTAGACCTAGAATAGATCTAGATAGAAAAAAATATAATAGCTTACATGTGCCTTACAAAATGGTTTCAACTTTTGCCTACAACAATGATGTAATTTTTATAAATAACTTTTTTTCTTACATACTTAAATGCGAATATTGAATGATTCTCTACCTTATTTTTGCTCTAGAGTGAAGTGCATGCACAAAAAAACTCTACTGATACATAAAAAAATAATAATAACAATAATTGGGTTATAATAAAAACTTTTGAATTGCATAACATCATAAGTAACAACAAGAATATCATGTCAGCAATACATTTCATGTATATGATTTTACTTCACAAACAAGAAAAAAAATACTAACTGAAAAAAAAATTATGTACCACACTTTTTATAAAATCTGCTTACATGTGGCAACCAACAGTTCTCTTTGCACAGTAAAACAGATCAGCCCCCCCCCCCTTAAGATTTATTGTAAAGCTGTCATTATGTGAGAAATTAAACTTACGGGCCAACAACTTTTTTGTATGTTTAAATGAAAAACACCTTACATGAAAAATTTTATTCACATTATTTGCAAGAGTTACTACAATAATTAAAAAAAAAATACCATTAAAATAATTAAAATCTTATCCCCATTCCAAATATTCAAATTAAAAAATAAAATCTAATAACTCTAGTATAATTATTTACACAAAATTATATAAATTAGTGCAAGTCTAATGAATATACCAATTAGATAGTAAAAATACACATAAAGTATTAAAAAAATCCTAATAATAAAATATACATTCAAATATTTACTGAAGTAGAAAATATAATTTACTTTTACACTTTAAAACTGGAAAACAACTGTTATGTACTTAATAAAATGCACATACATGGTTTCATAAAATACCCAGTCTTTTAAATTCATTCTTGAAACATTGAAGTCAAATTTTAATTATAATAAAAGATGAATAATTTTCGATGATATATTAATACAAACTTGGTAATCTTCATTTCGTAGAGCATCAAAGAGTTCAGGAATGATTCTTCTATGATTCTAGAAATTGAAAATAAATAAATTAAATTAAACATTAATAAACAAAAAATAAATAAATAAAGATTGCAATAAAAGAATAGTTAAAATTTCTTAGAGCACAAAAATAATGAAATAATTTTACGTAACATTTCAGAATTGAAAAATATACAAAATTCGATGATATAAATCACTTATTGCTACCTTATAAGCAGAAATAACAATAAGAACAATTCAATTGCACTCTCTGCTTATACATAGCTGTGTGCCATATCTATATATATAAAGGAGAAAAGTGACTCACTCACTGACTGACTGACTGACTAATCACGATATCTCTGGAACTATTCAACCTACATACTTGAAATTTGGTAGACATGTTCCTTTCATAGAGTAGACATCAGTTAAGAACGAATTTTCCGAAATACGAAACGCAAGGGGCGTTACGGGGGTTAAGGGGCGTTATAAATAATTGTTTCCATGTTTAAACTACTCAATGTACAATTTTGAAATTGGGTAAGCAGATTCCTTTCATACAGTAGAGATCCGCTACAAAATGAGTTTGGTGAAAATCGTCCCCCAAGTGGCATTGCAGGGGCTTAGGGGGCGTTATAGATAATTATTTTCATTTTTAAACTATTTGACGCACTCTCTTTAAATTTGATATATATATATAAATAGATTCCTTTCGTAGAATAATGATCAGTTACAAAACGAGTTTTGTGAAAACAGACTTCTAAGTGGCGTTGCGGGGGTTAAGGGGCGTAATAGATAAATATATCCGTTTTTAGACTACTTCACCTACCTGCTTGAAAATTGGTAGGTAAGTTTCTTTCATGGAGTAAATATCTGCTACAAAATGGGTTTTTAAAAAATTGACCCCCAAGGGGTGTTGCGGGGGTGGGGGGTTTAAGGAGCGTTATAAATTCCGATTTTTTAACTATTAGACGTACAGTCTTGAAACTTAGTAAGCAGATTCCTCTCATAGGGTAGAGATACGCTACAAAATGGGTTTCGTGAAAATTGCCCCCAAGTGGCGTTGCGGGACTTAAGGGGCGTTATAGATAACTATTTCGATTTTTAAACTATTAGACGCACAGTCTTTATATTTGATAAATAGATTTCTTTCATAGAGTAGAGATCAGCTATAAGAAGGTTTTGTGAAAACAAACCTCTAAGTGGCATTGCGAGGGATTAAGTGGCGTAATAGATAAATATTTTCGTTTTTAAACTACTTGACCTACCTGCTTGAAAATTGGTAGGAATGTTTCTTTCATGGAGTACATATCCGTTACAAAACGGGTTTGGGGAAAATTGACCTCAAGGGGTGTTGCGGGGGGTTAAGGGCAGATATAAGTAATTATTTCTATTTTTAAACTATTAGACGCACAGTCTTGAAATTTTGTGAGCAGATTCCTTTCATAGGATAGAGATACACTACAAAATGTGTTTTGTGAAAATAGACCCCTAGGTGGCGTTGCGGGGGTTCAAGGGGCGTTATTGATAATTTTTTTGCATTTTTAATTTATTGGACGCACAAATTTTGCTAAGCAGATTCCTTTCATAGAGTGTAATTCCCCTACAAAATGGGTTTTGTGAAAACAGACACTGAAGTGGCGTTGCGGGGGCTCAAGTGGCGTTATAGATAATTATCCCCATTTTTAAACTATTAGACGTACAGTCTTGAAATTTGATAAGCAGATTTCTTTCGTAGAGAACCGCTACAAAATGGGTTTGCGAATATCAACTACTAAGTTTAATTTCGGGAGATTAAGAGGCGTAATCGATAAATATTTCCATTTTAAAACTATTTGATCATCCTGCTTGAAAATTGGTAGGCATGTTCCTTTCATGGAATATAATTCCTCTAACAAAGAGTAAAACGAAAATTGACCCTAAGGATGGTTGCGAGGGGTCAAGAGGAGTTACAGAAAAAAATTCCTGTTTTTAATTGTTAGACCCATATACTTGAAATTTTTAAGCATATTTCTTTTGTTGAATAGGGATGCACTAAGAATGTATTTTAAGTAAATCAAGTTCTGGGGGGGTGCAGGGGGTTACTGGGACGTATTGACAAAAAAAATTCTTTTTTTCGAGCTACAAGGACTATAACAATGAAATTTGGTTTGCATTTTTCTTTTGTTGAATTGAAATCTGCTAAGAGTGGTTATTTTGGAAAACGGCTCTCAACGGGATTACGGGGATATTGATAGTAAAACTTCTGTTTTTTTTCTCTTTGATTTAGACTTGAAATTTGGCTTGCATGTTCAATTTACGGAGTAGAGATCTACCACGAAAATTGGTTTTGCGGGAATCCACTTGGTTTTTGGGTTACGAAAGAGCAAACATCATTTTATACTTTAATTTTAGAGATTTTTAGAAAATACAAATTAGATGAGTTCTGCCCTTTTTATTTATCAAGAGGTGACAGTTACAGGTCTAAGTATATTTTTCAATACAATCGAATTCTTAATGCTAGGACTTAGATATCAATAATTTATACATATATATAAGCAGTAAAAATTTATAAAACATCATGAAATACCCAGCGAAGCGGGCGGGTAACAGCTAGTAATATATATAACAGAGTAAATATAAAAAAAAAAATTGTAATTAAATTTAAATTTTCTGAAAGTTTTTGCTTTACTTTTTAAATTTAATTTCTTGTACTTTTTATTCAAAATAATCACCTTTTGTCTTCATTCAGGTTTTAAGTACAGCCAATTATCTGTTGTAGCATACACTACCTTCATAAGAATTTCCACATAGCTGCTTTCCTAAAAGAAGCCTTAAGACTTTTCTAATTGGTATGCCATTTTTGGCACACTTTTGCCTCTAATACAGACCATAAATTATGGTTGAGTGAATTTAAAACCGGATTGTGGAAAGACCAATCTTTGTGTTCTTTTAAGTCCGGGACATTCTTTTTCAATCATTGCCAGGTTGTCTTCTCTTATGAGCAGGAGCAGAGTCCTGTAGAAAAGTTCAATAATTTTTATTGAACAGGTTTACATTCAGGAGCTTCACTATTGGTTCCATGATAGTGTCTTGATAAACTTTTGCTGTGGTTTTTCCTCTTTTCTGGCAGAAATACATCTCCGAGATGTCTTCATAACTGACACCACACCAAACCATTATGGAAGATGGATGATAAGCTCTTTGCACATATTTTTTTCTTATCTTTAGCTTCTTGGGTGCCTTTTGTGTATACATGGTTATTCTGGTGGTTGAAGGATTCTTTTTTCCTGTCAGAAAACAGAAATTGTCGGTGGCTGTAATGTGCATACAATCAAGCAATTTTGCTTTAAGGCACCTCTTGCGCTTTAATTCCTTCGTAAGAAAATGGAAAATTCTACCTTAATAATCTCAAGGTCTAAGACTTTGTTTACTATGTGATATATTGTTATTTTTGATGAATTACCTCCCTAATTGCTTTGATGATAGCTGGTGTTCTCATTGAACATGGGCAACAACATCTAGTATGGCTTGCAATGCTGATAATTTCAGAAAATCTTATTTGTTCAATAAATGAATAACCTTTTTATGTCTAAATGTTGAAGAGCAATAAAAATCTCTAACACGCTCTTTTTTTTATGTGGAGAAGTAACTGTTGCTAACTACTGTTTGATGTTTTAAAATTTCTGATTTGGAACAACATGCTTGAAAGACTAGTTTTTTGAAAAATATTGCAGACATTCTCTAATGAGAAAATTTAGAATTATCTGCTGTGTTTCAGTCATTTCAGACAATTTCAAATTTTTATATCAGAAACTAATTGATACATATACATCCAACTAGATACATATACATTCATTAGCACAATGCATAAAATATATTTGAATTAGAAAACAATTTTCATTCTTACCAGAGCAACTTGATGTTAACTGAATCAAGTTTCTATTTTAGTAACATCATGAAATTATAATAATCACATTTATTTTCTTCATAAAATGCATTTTTCTCAAAGAATTGAAATCCAATCAAAAGAATTATATCTTTTCCTTCCCACAAATTATACTTTCAATATTTTAAATTTTTACAACCTGGATTGTGTTAAACAATACTTTGTATCGATATCTAATATCAATTGAGTAATCCCTTTCCAAACTGAAAATATATGTTTTGCAATATATGTACATGTAATGATTCTCTATTTTAATGATCTTATAGGGGCTCTTTTTTTAATGCTTTAATTAATTTTGCTTCAGAATCTACCAGACAATATTCAAGTCTTATTTGTCACTTAAAGGGAATTCAATCTTAATTGCAACTTAGTTCATTAAAAAAAAGTCATATCGTTACATTTTTGTACGGAGTTGATACAATGTTTGATTCAGTGACCAGGTCTGATCACATGATGTGTTAAGAATAAAAATCATGCAATTTTAAAATATAAAACATCAACTACTTCTTTGATAAAAATAAGATGAGGGCTTTTGAATTCAAATTATGGTGAAATGTAAGAAAAAAAATATTTATAAGCAAAAATAAAAAACTTACTAATGGAACAAAAATATATTAGATAATAATTTACCATGATTGATATTTTATGCTTTTTAGATCCAATTGTAAAAATAATACTTTCAAAACAATCACTCTTCATTTTAATAGATTTAAGAATAATTGAATATTGTATATCTCTGAATATAAGCCAACCCATGTAAAAGCTGAGAGTGAATTTTTACTTCAAAAACTTACTTTGAGGGGTTTATGTTTTACTTTTTTCAGAATAAAAGTTACACTCAAAACATCCAAAAAGTTCAAAGATTATAATCACTAGTGTATGGCTAACGGAAAATGTTAAAATAATTAACGTTTTCCCTAAACTATGTTTCCTTTGAGATTAGTAGATTCTTACATACCCAGACAACTTTACTTTCACTTTAAAAAGTTCCAACGATTCTCAGCTTTATATGGAAACATAGAAAAACAAATATATCTCATAAATTTGATCTTTGCGAAATTTTTTGACGGATTTGCATTAAAGCAATCACAACAAAATACATGCTCATAATGCTTCCATTAAAAAAAAGTTTTATATTCATAGCATTTTATTATAAATTAAGAAAACTAAACAAACCTGCAAAATGTAATCATGATATTCAAAATTACAGACTAGTAGTTGCAGAACTCGAGAAGCAAAAACTGAAGTTACTCCAGAAGAAGAAATAACAGCATTTAACAATGCTTCAATCATGCCTTCTTTTAAAACTAAATATAAGGGCAAAAATACATTCAAATAAATATATGCATCAAAAAATGAAATTATTTTAAATAATTTATTAAATTTTAAATAATTATATAATTCAAACAAAATAAATTCCTTATTAGCTAAATGATTATTAAGTTTCTTCTATAATTTTTCCTATATACAGTATAGTCAAAAGTCTTGGGATATTTTGGATTTTAGACATTAAATGTTTAAAGAAATACTGGATGAAATGTGTTGTAACTTTAGGCATGCAAACAACATACAAGAGCTCATACTTTCCAATGAATTTCACAACTTGTGTATTTAGGAGATCCCTAACAAATAGAAATGGAAGAAAAGTATTTTTGATCACCTTATACTATAAAAAGCTGAAAATGATTTCTCTCTTTTTTCCCCCTCCCAAATGTTTATACATGTTTTTGTAATGTAATATATATAATAAAACACAGAGAAATCTGAAATGTATAAACATTTGATATTCAACACAGTATGAGCTTAAACATAATTTTCAACTGTACTTGGGCAAAAGATGTAAATATTTTCCTTTCATATTTTGTAGCCAATAATATCTTCCAACTTATATAAAAATCCAATGGAATATCCTGTAAATTTAAAACGTTACAAATGATATATAGTGAGTTGTATTTTTATTGCTCTCTAAAAATTGCTAGATAATACTTGTCATTAAAAATTATTTACTATTATTACCTATATTGCCAATAGAAGTATATATGAGTATACAACATATTAGTAAGCTTTATGTAATTCAATTTAATCATCACTTGTCATTTTTTTAAATCATAAATTGTAATTTTTCTTTTTGTTCAGTTATTTTAAGACAGTAAAGGGAATGCATTTAACTACACCTTTTTGAATTTTCACATTATTATACTGAAGATTTCTCTCATTATATTACTCACTACAAAAACAACGAAGGAAAAATATTGATATGTTTTGTAACTAAAAAATTCATGATTTATTTATATTTGAGTAGCTTACAGCTAGTTTTTTCAAGTAACAAACAGTTGTTTTTGACATTTTAAATAATTTTAATAGTTTATTTTTAATAATTTATTTACAACATAATATATACAACATCACCTCTAAGAAAATAATTTTTTATTTTCACAACAATAAAGAAATTTAAAATAATAAGAAAAAAACTTCTTATGTTATGACATATGTCAAAAACCTTACCTTCAATTCTTATGTTGGAATCCATGCAGAGTAGATTTAAAGCACTTAAACTGTCACTAAGAAGCTCAATGCAATCACATTCAGATGACAAAAAACTGAAATAAGAGTTGTTTTAACTTTTTAGATTACAATAAACAAATCAACTTAATTTAAAATAATGTTTTTTTTTTCATTAAAAAATATTTTAATCCTTTAAATGACATATTCTTCATAAGTAAGTTATAAAATATGAAACAAGAAAATGCTTATGAACAAAAAAGCATTATAAATAAATAGCACAAACATATTACTTAATATTCCGTTTTCAAAAGTAATTTCATTTAAAGGTCAACAATTTCACAAATGCATACATACAACATAGATTAAATATAAAACAAGACCTTTGAAAGCATTAACATTATCTGCAATTATTAGCTTAATGAAAGAGTACTAACATACCATATTTCCCTGTATATAATCCGCAGATTATATGTTAAAAAAGTTTTGTTGTGTGTATTATATGTTGCCATGGATAATTTGATAAAAGATATTCTCCATCAGAGAAAAGCTTGCAATTAAGTTTTGAAAGAAATGCTGTTTACGTTTTATTAAAATAAATAATAATTTTACTGGGGATTTGGTTTTAAATGGACAAATTCCATAATCATTTTATATGAAATGTAACAGGACTGTCGTTTGAGGAACAAGCAATATTCCCATAAATACTACAGGAACTGAAAGAACTTCATTTACAGTAGTTGTATGCTATGCCAAGAGAAATTTTTCTAAAAAGGTGTTGAAATTTGTGTAAACGAAAAAGACTGGATAAATCAAGAAATCACAAAGTCATGGCTGCATAGCTTTTTTAATTATATCATGATTTTCCAATTATACTATTCTAATTATGCACTTGATGAAAGCATACCTCAGTGAGAAAAAAAATGCCCTGAAGTCTGTATCTGAAATTTTTTAATAATACCTAGAGGAATGACAAAGAAACTACAGCCTTTAGACGTCACAATTAACAGATATTTAAATCAAAAGTTCAGAAATTATGGGAGCAATGGATGTTGGATGGAGAAAACAATTTTACAAAAACAAGAAACTCGGTATGTTCTTCATAGGAAAATGTCTCTGTGTTCTGAAAGCGTGGAACGATGTAATGAATGTAATCATGATGAATTAGATTTTGAAGGTTTTTAATTATTATTGATAAATTTAGTGATCATTCAAGGTATAAAATTTTCTTTTTTATTTTGATAGATGAAATAGGTGAATTTCTTAATGAAAAATTTTTTTCTGCACAATTTATTACTTACATTTTTGATGATGATGCGTATTTTTTATTTTATGTGAAACTACATTATGAACCAGTATATATTTTGAATTATACAATATTTTCTCTTTTTTAACTTAAAAAAAGACTTTGCAGATCGTATACAGGAAAATACAGTAATCATACTAGTAATTAAAAAAAAGACTTTTTGCTTTGAATTGGTTAAGAACAGATTTGGCGTGGCAATGTAATATATATATATATATCCTGTCTGTTGCAAAACACTGTTACACATGTGTTAATTTTAGGCCTCACATTCAATATGGATGTTTTTTCTATTATGTCGAAAATTTCTGCTGTACAGGGAAGGTGAATCCGTGAAGCATACTTAACTCTAATTTTCTGGTCCTAATTCAGCAACAGCTTTAGAAATCATAATAGGTCTCCATTTTAGTTCAATGCTCTTTTGGTTTCTTCCATTTTTAAGTTCTAACTCTGTTACCTGCTGTACATATGTTTATTTAAATCTTGTACAATATACCTTTCCATCATTTTTTTTATTATTATGTGTCTTAAAATCTGGTTTCTATTTTCTGGCTTTGTTAGTTGATAGTTTAGTCTTGTTATTTTTTCAATTTATTACACTATATATATATGTATATATTATCATATGCAACAATAAATAACTTTACAAAATATCACTAATATTAGTACTAGTGTTAGTGTTCCTATCAGCAAATAGTCCACCCAAACATTTTTTTAAGTTTCAAAATCAGATGCTTCTTTTTGAGAACAAAACTTTTCCTATGCACTTGAGCATGTATAGTTTTCAAAAGCAATTCTGGGAGTTATTTTTACAATAAAAGTACAGTATAAGTTTCAAATAATTAGAAGAGATTGAAATGTCAATACTGAAAATTACTTTTCCTTGGTGGTCAAAACAGAAGCCAAATGCAGATTTCCCCCCCTTCACTTGTTCATACATGAGCGATAGAAAAAAACAATTTCTATATAGATTCAGGATTTTTACAATACATATTACATAAAAGGCAACACTTCAATCATTTACAAATACTTATACACATATATACGTTTATTAACAATTAATGAACATTTACATTTTATTTTGTTGATTGTAGTTCCTTTTTCATAACTAGAATATTTTTACACAAATACGAGAAATACTCTTCCACAGTCAGTTTTCATATAAAAATGTACTATCAACCTACAATTTGTCTACATATTTGCAACTTTTTGCGTTATTCGAGTAATTTAAACTTCGAACAAAATTTTTAAAACATTGTAATTATTATTTCAACCTAGTGTCAATTTTTTAAAAAGCAGAAGTGAACAAAACAGTGCAAAATACGTACACTATACGTAATATTTTACAATATTTTTACGAATAAATAATTTTCAGTATTTACTGAAATTATAAGGACCATGAAGCCAAACACAGCAACAAAAAGGGGGGGGCACTAAATTTTAGCATATATTCAGTTGCTAACATTTATAAATAGAGAGCACTATTTTCAAAAATTGTCAATTTTGCTGTGAGGTTCCTTCTGTTATAATACATACATTTTCCTACCCTTGTGTAACAATAAAAGTTGCTAATGAACAATGAATACACAATAAGCTTTTTTTAATAAAAGGAAATTTTACTGAGAGTTTTTGATCAAGTGGTCCTGCGTTGTGGATGGAAGTAAGAAAGGCTGTTTAAGTGTAATGTCGCTGGTTCTAAGCATAATGTTGATTTTCATGTGAAGAATTAGTTCTCAGGATCTAGTATTCTGCTTACCGAAATCTTGTTTTTTATTTATTGTCGGGTCAATTAATATATTTCAGAGTAGTGATATCAACGACAGATGGATTTTTACCCAGAAAGAATTGTGAATTGAAAATATTATCAATGTTTCTGTTGGCAACAACTAAGAAAAACAGTTGCCAAACCATGCACCTTATGACTGATTATCCCATTTTCTACAGCTAAATTAAGCTGCCTGTCTTTCCCTTTCTGATTATTATGACGCAACTTCATTTACGAAGCTATTGTGTCCCCAGTACTACAGATGAATATGATTTTAATAAAATAATGATATAAGAAATAAAAACAAAATTACTTTAATCAAAAATTTTTAAGAATATATTATTTTATACAAAAAGCATTAGAACATAAATAAGCCTTTACACTGTGACGGGTGCTTACGCGTTTCACTAACCTTCTCTTAAAATCTTTAAATTGTATTTATTTTGACCAATCCCCACTGAGAGCTTAAAGTGTGACTTATGTAAATAAGATAGTTTCGGGTTTAGCGAGTTCGAAAGAGATATAAAAGGGAGAAATGAAATGAAGAGAAAAGGATGACTAAGCGGTTTGATAGAGTAGAACTCCGTGTTTGGGATTGAAAGGTAACTAAGTGGTTGCCTAAAAAGGTGTTTTTAACCGTCTAGCTTAATGAAGTGAAATTTGAAGATTATTGAAAAAGATTCCTTAAGGCGGTTCAGAAGTTATTGAAGATATCCTAGATTATAGCCACTTCATAAATTCTACTCGTTCCAGGTTCCTTCTGAAGAAGATTTCAGGTCTGTAACTTTTGTAGTTAGATTTAAATGTGTAGTTTGATTGTACGTGTTATTCCCCTCGTGATATCAGTTAGTATTCCGTCGTCCATAATTGAATTCTGATAATACTCCATGATAATTTATTGTTCTTAAAGTTGATTATTAATTGTAGATTTCTGTCTTAAAGAAATAATAAATAAGTGATTTATTATTTGAGTAGTCTTTAATTATGAATACTACATATCCTAACATAGATAATATGCAAAGGGGTAGTGGGAGACTACGACACTGGCGCCCAAACGAAATACCGGAATTAAGAGCAGGTGCAGGATTTAGAGTTTTGCCGGAGTTATTTTTTTCGGGTAAAGAAAATGTGTTTGAGTTTCTAAATAATATTGATGATAATATAGCTTACTATGAAATACCGGCGAATCTATCGTGTGCATATTTAAAAGGTCATTTAGTTGGGAGAGCGTTAGACTGGTTCCATGTTATCGGCTTCGAGTGTGTAAATGAAGAAGCGACTGCATTTGCAACACTTAAAAAGAAATTGTCAGATAGTTTTCCGGTAATACGGAATAAATCAGAGCTAGAAGCTCAGTTCTTTTCGTCAAAACAACGGAGAGGTCAAGCCCCGTCAGACTTTATTTTTCAGATGTTAAAAATACATAAAACCTTGGAATTAAATTATGATGAGATAAAGTTGATTGATCACATAGTAATGCGACTAGAACCCCAAATAATGGATTATTTAGAAGCTCGAAACCCCACAACGAAAACTCAATTGATAGAGTTGGTAGACCGGTATGAGGAACGTCATAACTGCAGGGAAAATCAGGGTTCGAGTAATAATTTTGCTAGACGAAGTTGGGATGTGAGTAGGAATCCTGAGGAAAGAAGGAATAATAGAAATTGGAGAGATACTGGGGTCGGAAATAGTCAAAATGATCAAAGAGGACTAGGCAGGGGTGCGAATAATTTTCCTCGTCGTAATTACCAAAATCAAGGATTCGAGGGTGGAAATCGATACAATCAGTCAAATCAGAGAACAGACCGGTATCAGAACCGTAGGATGGTGGTTAGGAAGGGTCCTAATGATGATTCAGAAAAACAGAATTGGAGGCGTGTTGATTACAACAGCGAAAGGCAAAGAAATGCCAATTTAAACTTTCAAAGAGATCGTATTGAGTCAAATCCTCCTAATAAAATTAGACTTAATTCATTGAGATTATCACCAGTTGAACTTCCATATGTGCCGATTTTGTTGAATGATACTTTTTTAAAAGCGCTCTGGGATACAGGTGCGGAAAAGTCATTTATTTCAGAAAAAACTCTAAGTTCCGTTGGTCGGAATCAGCGCAGGAAGCATTTGATCGTATTAAGAAAGCACTGACAGAAGCTCCAGTGTTACAATTACCAGATTTTTCCCAGCCGTTTGAACTCTATACGGATGCGAGCTCAGTGGGGGTAGGAGCAGTATTGACACAGAATAATAGGCCTATAGCGTTTGCATCGAGAACTTTAAACCGAGCAGAAAGGAATTATACTGTGACGGAACGTGAATGTTTAGCTGTCATATGGGCATTAAATAAATATCGCACGTATTTCGGATCCTTGCCGGTTAAAGTGATAACAGACCATGCTGCACTTACCAAATTAACAAAGGGAAAGAATTTGTCATCTAGAATGATAAGGTGGACGCTTAAGTTGGCGAATTTTAATGTAGAATGGGAACATCGCCCAGGTACGCAAAATTTAGTGGCTGATATGTTGTCCAGAAACCCGTTAGAAAGTAATGAGGAACCAAAAGTGTCTTGTGCGGTGATTAGATCGTTAGTATTATCTCTAGAGACAGTTAAGAGAGGAACAGAGAAATGACCCGAGCTAGGGCATATTATGAAGTTTTTGGAAAATCCGGACGATAGTTCTGTTAATGAATCGATCTGCAGAAATTGGTCCAATGACTTTAAAATCGTTGACGGTTTGCTATATTATGCAAAGTATACAACCACACTAGGTGAATTAAGGGTATTTATACCTAAAACATTACGTAAAGATGTTATGCGAGAATTTCATGACTCGCCTATGGCAGGTCATCTAGGCAAAAAGAAAACCTACTTAAAATTAAAGGACGCGTGTTATTTTCCGTACATGAGGAAATACGTTTATAAATATGTAGCAACCTGCGACCAATGCCAAAAAGTCAATTATAAAAACGGATTACCAGCTGGTCAATTAATTCCCATAATAACGAATTTTCGAATGAAATCGTGTCTTTAGATTTGTTAGGCCCATACCCTGCAACTAGTCCAGAACGCTATAGATTTATTTTAGTAATTACGATAATTTTTCTAAATGGGTTGAAATAGTTCCTTAAGGAAAGCTTCGGCTAAAGCAATTGCAATGCATTTTTTGAGAATTATATTGCGCGTTATGGAGCTCCTGTAAAATTAGTCACCGACAACGGTCCCCAAATGATATCCGAAGTTTTCGAGCAAGTGTGTCGCAGATTGCACATAAAACACGTTAAAACTGTGGTATATCGTCCACAAGCTAATCAAACAGAACGAGTCAATCGCACTCTTTTAAAAATGATTTCGAGTTTTGTCGCGGATAATCACACTAACTGGGATCAATTTCTGCAAGAGTTCGGTTATGCGATTAGGACAGCAGTACATGAGACAACGGGTAAAACACCGGCGGAATTATTTTTAGGTCGAAATTTAATCACTCCTTTTCAGAAACTAGTTATGGTAACTGATGGATCAGAGTTAGTTTGTGGGAACATAGAAAGGTTGTTTGAGGAGGCTAGAGTTCATACAAAGCGCCAGCAAGAGAAGTGGGCGAAATATTATAATAAAAAGAGGCGTGAAAATAATGTGAAAGTTGGTGATCTAGTATTAGTTCAAACTCACCCGTTAAGTTCAAAATGTAAAAAATAGTAGGTAAATTTATGCCAAAGTTTGAAGGCCCATATAAAGTTCTGAGTGTAAAAAATAATAATAATTTAGTAATATTAAAATTTGGTAAAAGAATAACGGTTAATGTGGACCAGGTGAGAATTTACCATCAAAGAGAAGTCAGTGTTGCCGAGTCGGAAAGTAGCACTAGTAGTAATCATGGTGCAGTGACATCAATCAGGTCAGATGATGCGCAGTCGTCATTGGTGCAATCGGAGAATGATAGGGTGGTCGTAAAGGATCGAAATCAGGAAATG
>BMAO01021288.1:0-19906 GCA_019973975.1 Trichonephila clavata
GTAACATGAGATATGTCTAAAACTGCGAGGTGTGTGCGAATAACCTTCAAATTTTTCAGTTTGTGAAGCTAATAAAATGAGTTAATCTAGGAACATGTTTAGATGGAGGCTGATGTAGGGTGGGGGTGTGTAGGGTGTGATTCAGGTATCATAATTATAATTTGCCTGTGTTTTAAAATAGTAAAGTCCCCCCTATCTCGTTTGTATTGCTTCTAAGGAAAGCATTAGAAAAAATTAAATATTTTGTAATTATTATATGACTAAATAATTAAGATAAATAAACTGGTTAAGGTTAAAATAATGATTATAAGTATGTCTTTAAAAGAAACATTTAATAATTCTGACACGTTACTATTATATATCTATACTAATAATCTAACCATCAATAATGCTATAAATAATGGTTAACAAGATTCAATAAAATAATTTGCAAGTTTTAATTAAAAACAGGAAAACTCCATTGATAAAATCAAGATTAAACATACTACAATTCTTAAAACATACTTGAAAAATATAAAGAATAAATTTTCAGTTAGATTGTTATGACGAAAAGAAGTATGAAATTTCAACATTTGGGTCAATTTCTAAATGTTTAAGCACATCGTACTTTTCTTTGTCACAACTTCAATAAAAAATATATCCTTCTTTTTAATGAGTCTCATCATGGATATGCTTCAGAAAAAACTTTTAAGAGCTTGTTATTTTGTAATTAAAATCTCTATATACTAATTGCATTATTATTAATAATTCCTCATTCTATTCATTAAAATGTTTCAGGTCATAGGCTCAGAAACCAAGTTCATGTTTTGATTTCCTTATTTACTTGTAAAGCAAGTCACTCAAAAGGTTCAGTTTTCCAAATTATTACTTCCATGAAGAAAGCAAGTTTTTAACTTCGATAGGATTATATTTAATTAATTTGCGGTAAATCCATAACTAACAAAGGTCTGACTTCGTTAGTTAAAACAAAAGTTAATAAAAAAGATTTATCTCCCTATTAAACTAATAATGAAACGTCAAGAGGTTAAAAAAATCTTTTTTCAACTGAACAGTTCGTTCTTTAATTAAATTGGACGCGGATTAAATGTAATAGGAATTAGGATGTTCAATAAAGCTGCAAAACAAGGTTTTAGAATACCAATTTTTTCTACGAATTAATATTGACATTTTGGAAGAAACATGAGGTTTATTGAGTCGTACATTTTCATTCTGTGAGACTCGTCAAACTGCGAAATGGAACTGCAAAAAGCGTTTTAGAAAAAGCCAAAATAATTAAATTAATTACGTAATGAGAAGATTGGTAGGGCTTCAGACCTATCAAAATGCCTATGCGTAGGCATTTTTTTGCAAATATTAAGTTGAAAGAAATGTCTTCCTTGACAATTTAACAAAAGGATTGATAAATTACTTTGACAGAGGCTTTCAAAGTTTTTTAATAAATGCATAAAGTTTACAAGGAAATTAAGTATGTGTTAAATTTTAGTTCTTTAAAAATTTTAGAACAGTTAGATGACATTTAAAAATTGGAATGATAATTGTTAAGCATGCAGTTGATACTGAATCTTCTTTATATTATATTTAAAATAATTAATTAAATAATGGTTTTATGCCATATAAGAAAAGCATTATTAGTTATTCATGATATTAAGAGTTAGTATATTTCCAACGAAATCATTTTGAGAAGAAAATAAATTTTTGCCAATTCTAAATAATTTCCCTTATTTTTTCCTTTACAATATAAATACTGGTTCTAAGAAAAAATAACACATTTGTAATAAAAATTAGATTAAGCAAGTGAATTTTTAAATTTTACTACAAAGAAAATAATTCAATAGGATGAATTTTGTACTCTCATGAAACAAAATTGTATTTATTCTTTATAAATATTTTATGATATATGCGTAAATTACTATAATTAAAATAATATTTTGGTTTGAAATATTTTATAAAAATCTTTCTGTTCGCTCCAAATTTAGTCAGGTTGATAATACATCCATAAAGTTAAATTCTACAAATAAGAAAATAAAAATTGTTTATAATATTCTTATTATTATTCTAAACTTATTAAAAATTGTATCTGCCAAATAAACGTTATTATGTTTCGTACAGTTTTACGATTAATTATTCAGCAGTAATATCGAATGGAAGACTGGAATTAACTGACTGGTGTTTTATCCAGTTTTTGCATTGATTATGTTAAGATTATCGTGTAACGACGGTGTGGAAGAAAGCATTTTCCAAATTTTTTTTCAAAACTTGTGGGGGGGGTCCTAACTTGGACCCTCTCCTCTGTCTGGCGCGTCTCTAAGTGTGTGGGGAAACAAAGCATCACCAACAAACTCCATAATAACAATTAGATTTATTCAAGCTCTGAACAAACACTTAAACCATCATAAGTTTAATTATAAGAAGAAACCTAAGAGTGATATTTAAAGCGTCGATTAATCCTAATATTCAATCCTAAGTAAACCCGACTACCAGAAATAGATAAGGAGAACCATCACTAATGAACCTCTGGCCGATTCAGATTCTACTATCTTAAATCTTCAATCTAATAATTTAAACTCAGAAATTAACTTTCAACGCGCGCTAAGTTTGTGAAGTAAATTCTCCAGTGTTCACACTTACTTGACGGCTTCACGCGTCCTTCTCCCTCTTTATATCTACAAAACCTATATAGACTTTATATAGTCGAACTAATTAACATATATCTATCTCGTGTTTTTCTTGAAAGGCTGTGAATTAGTATAAATGCTAGCCTCAAAGTTTCCCCAAGAGGATTAGTGAGAATATCTCGCGAATAGCCCGGTCATAGACTATTTATTTATTATAAAAAGTGCATAACGATTTTTATTTAGTGTCTATAATTTCTAACGGCTTTCGTATTTTGATTTTAATATGTTATTCATCTTGATTTTTATGCAGTACCATTTGTTTAATCTCATTACGCTACTTTGTATTTAAAAATGTACTGTTTCATAAAGCTTTACTTTTGAAATTTATTCATAAGCCCTATAATACATATATACACTGGGTGATTCGCTACCAGATCGACAAACTTGCAGTTTGTATACGGGTACAGAGTCGACTCGGAATCACATTGGAATGTTAGGTGGTACAAATGCCATAGTTGTGAGCTATAGTGCAAAGAAGTAAAGAAAGAGGGAACAGTAACAAATTAAAGTTACAGAAAACATTTTATTGAAAGTTTGTACTTGAGGCGGTCTTCACCCTGGTACCCATTTTCCGTTCGGAACGAGTGGCATCTCAACGGTCAGGCCATTTCGCGTGGTAAAGTAGCCCAAGGAAAATATCCCAAAGTATCCCAAGGAAGTATCTCCACCCTGGAGCTGATGTTCTAAGGCAAGTCAACCTCTGACCTTCCTTGATATAGCCCAACAGTAAGGTGCCGGCGAATTTCCCGCGCCAGTTGCCGGTTTCGAAGTACACCGGGTGAAGGGGACTTGGACTAATAGTTTAATGGTTTTCCCGAATACGTTCAAACAGGAGTGGCTCTACATCACGTGTCACTTTCCGTGGGCAGGACGTATTCCACCTTGAAGTAGACTCCGAATCGCTAGAAAAGCTAGAGAAATACCAAGATTGACATACAGCAGCGTTTCTCAAACTATGACGCACGCCCCTCAAGGGGCGTGATAAACCAACTAAGGGGGGTTGCGTGTTAAAATAAAACATTACTTATATATAAATATATTATTAATTTACTGAAAGGAAGCAAAACAAAATACATTCTGACATAATAAAAATACGCATTTACACTGATATAATATATTTATAATGTAATCAGTAGAGCAAAATGTAATTAATTTAATGATACCAAATTAAGAACAAGTTTATCACTTACCAGTGACCCATCGGCTTGTCGTATATAAAGTTATATAAAAAATTTAATTTTTTATCTTATAATGTGTACGGTTTATAAATAAATTCATTTGTAGCTTTACGTGAAAGTAGATTATTATTGAATTCAATACATTGTTATTGTTTGGATGAGGAAAGAGGGGGGGGGGCGCAAAAAAATTATGACTGAAAATTGGGTCGCAAATATTGAAAGTTTGAGAACACTGACATACAGAGACATTGCTACAAGCTTCTGTATTCCAAAAGTCTCTCCAACATCCTTTCCAGCTCCTCAGAATTTCCCAGCTTGTTTTAACGCCACCTTCATAAGGAGAAATCCACGGCATTAGCAGCGAACTCAACAGTGCTAATCTTAATAGAACCCTGCGTCACATAGCACTAGCATCCCGGCATACTACAACAGGTGTTTGAAATTACGACCAGAAGTCGTCGGGTAAGTTTGACAGTGGTGCTGGATGGAATTTCTTACATTCTGAAGGTTCCTTCGGAAATTCCTGTAGTAGGTGATGCTAAATGGAAGGTTTCCCGGAAACTGACCATGCTGGATGTCGGCATTAGCGCGATCCGTTTCCCAAGGTATTAGAGTGAATTCGTATTCAAACACGAAAAACTGTTCGACATGCTGATCGCTTTTGGGGCTGAAGATTGTTATGGGCAAGTCACTTGGCAGTTGTACCAGGAACGTTACTCGAACAGGTAAGATCACACCACCGTTTCAAAAGGGAACAGAAGTTGAAGTGAGGCAAGTTCCGGACATTTGGTGTACGAGGCTCTCGTTCCATCAGGTGAAGTTCTGCTCATTCAAATATCTGGAGTTGCCGGGAGGGTACGTGACATAGCAGGTATCTTCGAGAATTTAAGGAATTCCATGCAGCACCGCTATCAGGACTGCCAGATGACTTCTGGTGTTTTCGAATACCTGTTTTAGTACAAACTTTCAATAACATTTTTTCTGTCCCATTAATGTGTTGTTTATGTTGTCTTTCTCTACTTCTTTGCACCACAGCACACAACTATGGCATTGTCATTCCGGGAATTTTCTTTTCCCCCAACACATTGTACGTTTGTCAATCTGGTAGCAAATCACCCAATATATATATATATACATACAAAAAGTCATTCTCACTTTATGAAAACGATTTTTATAGTTAATTTTTATATAAATGTAGTATTTTTTCTGGCGATTTGCTTTTATCTGGTAGCTACGAGTCTTGACAATAGCTATAGCTCGAATTTTCCATAAAAGTAAAGCTTTTTTTAGTACTGCCATGCAACTCTTACTCCTTTCCCGGGAAACCGTTCTTAAAGTACGATCAGTGTTTTTGAATGATGTTTTACGAAGATTTGTTTTAATAAACCGATAGCACAAATGTCCATTGGAGAATATTCAATTGATTTTACAGGAAAATTTAGATGAGAATCACTTTATTCCGGTCTATCATTTCTGTCTTCATTTCGCACGGTCATTCATGTCAGTTGAAAAATAGAAAAATTCATCTTCTTTTATTTTAGCCTCTTAAATATAATCATGCTTCTACAAGTGTTACCACAAATTTTCATTTTTCAGCAGCTAGACGTTTTTTATACAATTTTCTGCGATTTGACTTTTTGTTCAGCAATATGTTTTGGCAAAAGTAGATGAAATTTATGTTTAAACATCTTTTGTAACATTAAATCTTCATAAGAGGGTTTACTTACAATGACGAAAGACATTACTAGCTTCTTTTCAATGAATCTTTTAGTTGATGGATTTTCTTTTAAGGAAAAAAGACTAAAATTTCTTGGTAGTTGCCTGCTTTTAATCAGTCTTAGGATGAGGATTCGTCCTAATATATAAAATTTAATATATTATTAATACCTTTTCTATAAGGCAATAACCGAGAATCTTACAACGCTTTATAATTTGTTGATACAAATATTTTTCCACGGAAAGCGTAGTTACGTAACCTACCAGCCATCTATCAATTTTAGGAGCCCTTTTTAAAATAAATAATTTGCTTTTCATTCTAATAAATAGGAAAAATTATCAGGTGATTATTCTGAAGTTTATCAAAGTCAAAGGAAGTGAAGTCTCAAATGCAAACGAAAAACAATACAAAATTATTTCCATCATGTTCAAATGACGATCTGTATATATATATAATATATATATATATTATGTCTAGGTTTAATGATGTATACATTTTAGTGAAAATCTTCTTAGAAAATACGAAAATGCTTTGTTTGAAATTCTTTGAAGCATCAAATTTTAACACTTATATTTTCTACCGGTTTTCGATAAACAATGGAAATCATTATTTACGAGATTCCCATTTCATTATAGTTAAATCATTTATGTGTATATTTCGTACCTAAAAGAATATTAAAGAACTTTAAAATGAAAAAAAAATAAAAACATTTCCATCGCTAATGTTCAAAATTGTAAATGTAAGATTTGAATTTGTTTATAAAGTTTTTTGAAATTATTAAATATAGCATGTATTAAAATAAGCATACACTTTCAAAATTTGAATTTCATGAGATCATCAAGTATTTTCACTTGCCTAAATGTCAGAGGTGAACAATTCACACGTCACATTGTTATGTAAATTCCTATTTACCACATCAAGCAAAATTCACATCAACAAATCTTTCTATTTCAATAAAAGAAAAAAACTACATTTCCATCCACAGAGACCAAATTTAAATGATAACAATGTATGTTATGTTCAATGTATTTCCATAAACTTATTGACGTATTTCCTTAAGCAATTTTTTTCAAAAAAATACACCTTTTTCAGTATACTCTTGATTCAATGCTTATTTAGAAATTTTATAAATAAATGCGATAGAGAGATAAATTTGGAAGGTTTTGGAAGACATAAAACGAAATTTTAACTTTTATTTAAAGACGATTTAATCCATTGAAACAATTATTTTTTACAAACGTGTGATTTTGACTCATATGTATAGTAGTTCTTTAAGCGCAGAATTTGGGAAACAAAAATTTAAGGCTGCTTATAAATTTAATCATTTATTTTATACCTCAGTAAAAAACTTTTCTCGCATATTTTACTATTGTTTTTTCTCATTCAAATTTTATGATTGCACTCATACGAACAAAAAAATGTGTTTTAAATTGCTTATAAATAAAAATAGAAGTCTAAAAATTCCTAATTGAAAGCAGATACGTCACTCAAGAAACAAATTACAACTGTGCCATGGTCCAAAGGTCGCGAGTGAAAGAGGATTCGGGGAAAAGGCAGACACGATCTTAAAAATAGCAACCTTTATTCTATCTTTAAAACTTTTTGAAAGATAAACAGTTTTATTACCAAACCTTGGAAGATATTCGATAATTGTGTAGAACTCTTATCTCAGAGCATTTTACAAAACAAATTTACCATGAAATTAGTAAAGTGAGTTCATGCTGAGAATATATAAATAAGGAAAATATTAATAAATAATATACAAATATTACAGTTTTTGAATATTTGACATATCTCACTGAATACTTATGTTTAAGGCATTCTTACACATAAAATGTGTTCTGACATTACATTCTTGTCTGTTAAGATGTAAAGTGAAACATTAAAACTCACATCTATGCTTGAAAAAAGGGAAAAATTGTTTTGCAACAATCATCCACATAGCTCAAGAATTGTTATAGAAATTTCGGAGGAATAAAGTATTCCAATAACTTATCTGACAGGTATTTTTCCCTATGTGATGAAAGATTGTTACAACCCATAGCTTCAACTCGTCTTTTTCTACATTGATCATAAAATTTCAAACTATAGTTTCTGCTTTTAAAATGTTATTTGAATTTATGATGTACCTTTTATTTTCTTCAAAGGTGACTGAATGTAACATTCATATTCTGTTCAATTTCAGTTCCCATTTACTATTTCCTTTACAGCTGTTTTTAGATGAAAAATACATTTTGAGCAACAGGGATTCAACAGTTTTTATTGCTTTTCACAAAGGTCTAAGGTTTCTCAGTTTTGGTCTTTTCAATCGGTTTTCAATTTTCTTTTCTTTGTTGTTTGTTATTTTATACATATTTTTTTTATTGAAGTGCAATGGCTTGAGCATTATAATTCCAACAAATGCATTACAGTTATAATAAAAACTTGTATTTTGAACTTATTACAAAACCAGTTACAAGTAAAATAATTTTTGTTTATCCATTGCACGATTTTTTTTTAAGTATACATGTCTTGTTAAAATCATCCATTAAATAACTGGAAAATGATAATAAAACGAGTAATATATAAAAAATAAAGTTAATTCCTACTTTGAATGGACGATTAGAAAGCATTTCATTAACGATTGCAAATTTGAACAAGATATATAAAAATAGAGAGAGAGAGAGAACTAATAGTAGGAATTGGAAACAGAGCATGATTTGTCTGATTTGTCGTAACAATGCACACCCAAATTTGCTAGTTTGGCAGAAAAACCGATTTTCGACGCCAACGTTTGTCATTGTTTTAACACCTACATTATTACAACAATAGAGACGAATCGAAATTGGTGACGAAAACCGTTAATTAATTTAATTAATTAACCGATAATTCTAATGAATAAACATTTCAAAAACTATATTAACATCAAGTTTAAAAAAAATGTTTATTGGATGATTAGAATATATATACATATATATATTTAGAAGAGAGTAAGCTAATAGTAGGAATTGAAAAAAAGATACAACACATTCAAGAAAACAATACAATGCAAAAGGATAATTCTTCTTTTATCATATAGTGCCTTGTCGAGCTGAACCAGGAAATTTTATTCTGTATACAAAAATACACTTTATAAATGTATCAGATAAAATATATGCATTAAGAATCAATAATAAAAATAATAGAGAAGAACACTACATTAATTTTATTTACCTAAGAACGAGAAAGTATTTGTATAATTTAATTAGTTTCTTAAAGGTAAAATATTTTAATATGAATTGCATTAAGAAAAGAGTACGGATTTATCAAAACAATTAATAAGCAGTTTATAAAAGCCAATTAAGAAGAAAAGTATATGTTAAGATACATTTATAAAATAAAACCTCTTTAAAGAATATTATACGAATTAATGTCCTTTCTAAAAATTTTCTTCAAAAAAAGGATTATTTCATTTACGTGTTAGTCTTCCATTCACTATCCTGCAAATGCATTTATTCTTAGGTCCTGTTTTTATAATATAATACCCACTGAAACATAAAAATAAATACAAAGAATAATATCTATATACGTGGAGCCTCACTTACATACCAAATTCTTATGGAAGTTTTAAAATATATATTCTAACATTAAATAAAAGTTTTAATATAAATCTACACAGCTTTTCTAAGAGAAAAATGGACCATTTTTTAATTTATGTTAATTATAGTAAAGCCTCCATGTAATATTTTCATTGAGACTTTGTTTTGAATAAATTGCCTCAGATAATGGTTGAACATTTTTGAGCTTAAGAATTTAAAAAAAGGCTAAAGAGTGATTCCACAGATAAAGAATTTTGAAAATGTAAATGTTCTATGTTAATGTTAATAAAGTTATTTAAAATGATAAGTTTATTTTAATGGGATGTTAAGTAGTTCTATTAATTATATAACACCGGTGTACATTTCACAGAAAATATTCTAATTTTCCCAACATTTTTATGATGGTATATAGCATTTTGCTTGAAGCATCATGTATGAAACTATCAATTTTAAGGTACACCTTTCCTGATTTCACCTGAATAAGAACTTCTTTATGATCTTACTAATTAGTTTTTGTTAACTTTCAGATATGATTTTTTACTAGAGTTAGTAATATTTTTGTTCAAAAGAGGGCATATTTATTGCTTTCTCATTAAATGTGAGAAATCAGCATTAGATAATTTTTTTAGTCTTTACATTTTTTTTATACGTTTTACATAAATATTACTTGAAAGCCAATTCAATGGTGTCAATTAAATATTATTCAAATCATTCAAGTACTTTTTAGATATATTTATTCGCAATATGCTGAGTAAACAATATAATCCAATTATTGAGTTAGTACACAAAAAATTATAACATACTAATCCTCAGGAAGATATCTTCTTGGTCAAAATTTGTCAAATTGTATCTTACATAACTTTATAAAACAAAGTTTGAGATAGCACAAATTTTATTATAATAATTGTTAAAAATAACATTCAAAACTGATTAGCAGTTTTTGTATAGGTCACGACTTTATAAAATACCACTAATGTTTACTTATACGTATTTAAATAGAAACAAGATCTTAAAGGATAGATCACTAAACGCTTATCACTCTATTTCAGTATAAAAGATGCGAACTAAATATTTTCTAATCACCATAAATACGTAGCTTCACATTATCAGCTATATAAGCCTAATTAAAGCATTTTTTTATCCGTGTCTAGGTTTAGATTGCTTTTCTATTTTAAAATATTGGTATCATAAAGAATTGCAACAAATTATAGTCCGCACACTATTCAGTTCCACTTATACTGCAAAAAAAGTAAAGATGCTGGAAAAGTTCCAAAAAAAATCTAACGGAAGAAAATTCTGTCCGGCTTACAGGATATAGAGTCTATAAGACTGGCTTTCAATCCTCTTAAAAATGTTTCTTCTCTTTTTGAGGCATTTGCTTTTTCTTTTTGTGCTTCTCTGAGCCCTTTCTTTCGGTTTTTAAAACTTTTTCGCCTTTACTCAAAGTTAACCTGGATTTGAATGATGAAACTTTTAAAACCTTGGTATCACTTGTAAGCCTGCGATTTGATTGCGTAGCAAAAAGAAAAATTTAAATAAAAAATATAAGGCTAAAAAAAGAATTTTTTTCATACAATCTGTATTGTTTTCGGTTAAGCTTTACTTCGATTGGTTTTAGATAGAAAGTTGCGGCTTAAAAAAACGAGCCATCAGGATCAGGAATCATGATTGGAAGATTTCTTATGATACTTGTAATAAGAACGAAAAATTTATACTGCAGTACGGAATTTTAAAAAAAAATCCGTTATCTAGAATGTGATACATATACATGCCCGCATCCTTATTTTTATCTTTCTTTTGATGATTAAATCTTTGGAAGTTACTTTTAAGTCCTCTGATTTATTGGCTCACTATTTTATTTGCTTTTACATTACAAAGATTTATATTGTATAAAAAAATTAGTACTTTTGATTTTACCTATAGTCATTTATTCTTTTAAACAAAGGCATGCTCTTAGAATCATTAAAATATTTTTTCTGTATCTGAACATATCAATCTGAATGATACAGATACAAAAGCTGTGAGAAATAATGGTCCAGAAATTTGACGAAAATAAAAGAGTATTTCTTAAAAAAACAGAATCAAGCAAACAATTAGTGCAGTGTACTCGTACATAACATGTTTTTAAATTAATTTTTAAATTAATAAGTAAACTTAGTTATATTTGTTTAAATTATATTGAATACAATTATTATAGAATTAATCGAGAGAGAGATATATATAAATAAAGAGCAAATTATTTAAGGTTGTGCTCTTATGCTTTAAACTTTAAATAGATATGTTCGATGTTCTAATTTAAGAACTAATTCGCTTAATTGAATCCATTAGATCTTTCCAAATGTCTTATTTAGTCAATAAATCCAAACACATTCTAATTTTCTAGTACAAAATATAAATTGTGTATTCGTAGAAATCCACTTTCAATAAACATTTTTATTTTTATTTAATTATTTTGGTGATACAAAAACTTTATTCCTGTGTTTGTAATTTTAATGTACATTAATGTACAAAGGTTTTCTTATTAACAAAGAAATATTTTTTTACTCATCTGGAATTTCCTTAATTAGATTTGGAAAACAAAGATTATTTAACAGACGGAAATAAAAAAATGTATGGCATTACTTAAAACATTGACATTTTTAAACTAATAAGAAACCAAAGATCCTTACGAAGAAAACAAAAAAATTAAAATAAGATTAAATGAAATAGTCACAAAAATGTAATTTAAAATGCTTTTCATTGAGTGGAGAACATGCTCATTTATGAATAATATATTTATACGAGGTATCAATACAATAATTAATATAACTTAAATTTAAAATTGTTAGTTTTTACCCTGAGATTATTAGATTTTATGTATTGAGATTTGTGAAGACAAAGATAATCAATTAATGTTAATAAACACAAATCTCAGAGGCAGTGGTTCTCAAACTGGGGGGTGCACCCACCTAGGAGAGTGTGAGAATCATACATGGGACGCGTAAACACATCGTAAAATCTAAAATAAACATTTATTTAAAAACTTATCAATTTACAGAAATGAAGTAAAATAAAATACATTCTGACATAAAAAAATAAAATGCATATTTACACTTACATAGTATTATACTTATAAGTTTATCAGAACTGCACAATGTATTTGATAATTGATTTATCAATTTAAATTTAAGAATAATATTAATAATTAATAGTTTTAGTAATGAAATCGTACGCGCGAAATACTTTTGTTTTTAAAACAGAAAGTTTATCATCCAACTCTGCCCAAAATTCAAAGAGTGATTTATAGCAAAATTGTCTTTTGATCGGCACTTGACGTGAAATATATGAAGATTTTTCTTTAGTAGTTGAGAGCCTTTTTATATCAGAATACTTGGGTACTCAGTAAGCTTGGTACTTTTTTTAATTGAAAATTATTTTACAATCTCCTCCAGTTTAAAAATTAGAAAAGAAAAGTGACTTAATACTCAACATGTTACTTAAAAATTACTTACTTAAAACATATAGTACTTAAAAGTAAGTATACAAAATTTAATACTTAGCTTAATAATTTGAACGGTTTATACTTAGGGCAATTTGGTAAATTTAGCACATCAAAGTAAACTATTATTGCATTGAATACATTTTAATTGTATAGAGGGGTGCGATAAAAAATATTGGGTCGCAAATATTGAAAATATGAGATGCACTGTGTCTTACAGGTAGCCATTACTTTAGAAAGCTTTTTTACAACTTACTAATAAAACAGATATCAGGTTTAATTATATCTAAGATAAAGTGTGTGTTTTATTTCAGAATTAGAAAGCATATTAAGACTCAATAATTAAATCGCATGCTTAATTTATAAATAATTAAATTCTAGCTCTCATTAAATGCTGATAAACGTGAGTAATTGACATTTTCATTTTATAATAAAGAAAATAATTCTGTAGAAACTGAGAGAGAACTTTGATTCAAAACTTATTCTAGTTAAGTATTGCAATACAAGAAAGCAAACGCATATGTACGTTATATCTCAGCATTTATTTTTCAAATATTGTATTATCATAAATAAAAAAAATACATCTTTAGTGTTGGAAATAATTAATATAAATTCAAAGATCCATAGACCTTTTCATCAAAAAGAAACTAGTAAACACTTTGTAAGCTAAAATAAAGGAAAATCTTAAAAAAAATTAAGTTTTGTGAAAAAGTAAGAATATGAGTAAGTATAATTTTCCCATATATGCATTTCAGACCATACTTTGATTCAGTAAAAGGAACAAATAATACTTTCAATCTATCAATGGTTCTAGATTTTCTTCGTGAACACAATATAATGGACTTAATCTAATTCGGCCGACCTTCGGTTGCTGATAATATATTACAAACAGTACCTCTAATATATATGTAAAAAAATAAGAAACATTTAGTACAGTTAAATTTAGATTACTTAATATTATCCACTTTATTTAAGTCAAATTCTCTTAAAATTAACGGGAATAAAAGTTAAAAACTTTGCTTAAAATCTTTTCTAAGATGTGTAAACGAATATTTACATAAATAAAATGGAACAATGGCACTTTTGATTTGTGTTAACGTTTTAAATAAAAATAATATCTGATACACAGTATAAGGAGGTAAGTATTAAATTTTTCATTCATTGTATTTTAATGGAGTTTAAAGAAAAGCCTATTGAATAGAAACAATTTAAAGTTAATAAATTATACATATATATAACATGATTTAGACAGTTTCTTACAAGATAACTTGATGTAGGATCAGAAATGTAATTCATCAAATGCAGTCGATAATGGTAGTTTTATTTTATTATACTCAGATAAGTCTAACTAATCTTTAAATACTCCTAGAAATAGCTAAAGCACCCAAAAACACGCAGACTGTATGCAGCAGACGCCCGCATAGAACCAAATAGAAGTGAGAGCATGTGGGTAAATAGTGAAAGCCCGGACTTATGTTAATGGCACAGTTTAAGTAGGAGTACTTGATAAGCAAGAAGGTTGGTTGAGATGTATTTGGTTGGGCAAAGTAATGCGGATTCATTATACACTAACACACACACACATATATATATATATATATATATATATATATATATATATACTTAATCCTTCAGTTTGAAGGTTATTAGCAACTCAATAGTTATCATAAATTATACTTCATAGTTTTAGACAGGGCATGTTAAATAAAATGTTTGGGATGAAATAATACTAAGAGGATGAGATGACAGTTGTTAAAGTTATACTTTTACATTGTGAGAAATTTCTTGGCTCAGAATGTATGTTGTAAAACTACCAGCAACTTAAAATTTAATACACATTATTTAGCTACATATACTTCAGAAATATTCTAATATTTCAAAGTTAAAACATAATTTCAAACCCTAACTTTTTAATCATGTTTTATTTTTCAGAAATAAGCAATTATTTGGGGATGGATCTATACGCGGCACTCACTTATACCTTAGGGACTCTTTGAGGAAAACATTTCTTTCAACCAACTTTCACCGAAGGTAAGAAATCGTGATTAATGCAAATTAAGTTCATTATATAAATTCTGTATTCGCGAGTTTTGAGAGTTAGTGAAGGGAGGATTGTGCGTTATTGAAGTGAGAATCTAAGATTATTAAAGTGAAAATTGAAGATATCCAAAGTGAAAATCACTCGGATGTGAGCTGATGAAGGCCTCAGCTGTAGGACTTCTGACTGACAAGAGTTCAGATATTGACAAGAGTTCAGATATTCAGTATTATTTAAATAGAAGTTTCAAAGTAAATTGTTAGAGTGCGCGGCTGAGTTAATATCGAGCTAATATAGGTTATTTTAGAAATTAATTGAATGTCCGTAAATATTATCCCCAGTCTAACTGGTCTCACCTCCGCGCTCTAATCATTGATCTAATTTATCTTAGTTTGATTATTATTGTGCTTGTGTTGATAAGTGTGACAATAAAACGATTTAAGTGAATCATGTCGTCTGATCAATTAGTTGCTCCTACACTTCTAGCCGGGTCCGAGAGTAGACAAAGGGGATTAGAGGGAAGTAGGAGTAGTCCTACATTACAAATGTTATATTAATTTACATCTTATTTTTAAGCAGTCGACTATTTATGTTATTGATTATCATTGCGAAGGATTTCTCATTAATTTAAAATACATCAACTCATATCTGGGATATAAGTATATGGGTTTTATTATTTTTCTTGTTTTGATAAAGAAATTAATCTTATTAAATGTGGCTTTTATCTCTGGTAATATGTTTGTTTATTTGATGTCATTTTTGACCGATAGTAAACGAACACTTTCCTTTTTTTCCCCTTGATTACATCATATATTTTCTTCTGTTGAATGGGAATCTTATTTTCTTCAATTCATTTTGCTCGGTTTGAATAGAAGTAATGGTACGTAATATCATCAGAAAGCAATTTGAAGTTCCGTAACAGAGAAATCATTGCCTCCATCATTCTCTCTACCAATAAAAGTGGTCGTAGTGTTAAGCATTTCGGCGAAGTTATGAAGCTTTTCTTCAGTGTATCTTTCTGCGAATATTTTTTCAATGTATTATATAATATTCATTAATATAGTTTCATTTGTTTAATAGCACTGTTTACCTACATGTGCCAACTTCATGAATAAAGGTTTTTCATCATAGTTTATATTTTTTTTATTTTTCTTGTACTATTATGAATAAATTTTCTACTGAAGAAGATAATTAGGATCCTATAAACTATAGAAATAAGTGTGGACACAAAATCAGAAGACAAAACATCAGTAAAAATTAGTGAATGGTTTATTTAGTCGAAACTTGAGTATTAAAAATGTAAAGAACAGAATAACATCAAGCAGATCATCAGATGTTCAACGCATAGCTGGGAAAGGAAGAGAAGGTTTGAGCAGCATCATTCTTTAGATCTGATTTATGCCAGAAAGCACAAAAATATTCAAAGTTTCTACCCCAAAATAGTCAATAAAAACTATCGCATTTCTTAATCATATTATTTTTCCAGCAATCTAATTCAAAGTAGTTTTTAAAGCTTTCTTCTGCTGTTGATAAGTGTGCGTTTAATAAAGAAATTTTTGCCCTCTTTGTATCATACACAGGAGGGGAGTAGTTCTATATTTTTTCTCTAACATATGTGTGTTATTTTTTCACAGAGATTAATTTGTCAGGTATTGTATGTCTTTCTCTCTCCCTATATGTATATATATATATATATATATATATATATATATATATATACCCTGTATATGGACACCCTGTATATATATATATACAGGGTGTCCAACCTTAATGTGACCCAATAGCTAATCCCGAACCGTTCGGTTTAGATATGCACTTCCAATTTGAAAAATGTTTCAAAAAGGTGAAGCTATTTTTACGTGCTTTTCGAACCAAAAAACCCATTTACAAAAAAAAATTACAAAAATTAAATTTTTATACGATCTTCACGTCATATCACTTGTATTTAGGAAAAGATGCAGTACACAAACACAAAGTAAACACAAAAAGTTTCATTTTATTACGATAAAAACTGACCGAGTTTTGCCTACATAAATTTGAAGCATCTGATTTGCTCAGAAAATGGGGTCATACATAAATTGAGTTTAGAAAACAGGAATTCACTATCTACAGAAATAGCAAAAGAAAAACATCATGGTTATATTAAAACATCGTAGTAAATATCATAGATTGACAATTTGTATTGCGGTATGGCAAACAATAAAAATTAAATTAAAGAAATACAACTTGTACCGAAAAGATTAAAAAAGCTTGTTTTAACAAATAGCAGCAAAATAATACAGGATTTGCCATTCAAATTATAGCATAATGTGGAATGATGCGTCAATCATGAATTAGGGTCTTTATTATATCAGAATGATCAAATTAACTTACATAATGGTGAAGGCACGAGGTTGGCACGAGACAAGGGAATACGTCTATGACAACTCCCAGTTTTATGCAAGCATTGAACAGCACAGGCAAATGTACAATAAGATGGATGTCTTCGAGTGGGAAATTTAATGGCATAAAGTCTTGACCCCTCTCTTTTATTTCGATTACACTTCCATAAAACAGTACCATTTCGCAGTATTCTTCATTTGTATACATCTCGTTCTCCCGTACTAGAATTCGTAAGATTAGAATACGACTGTACGCAATTGCAAGCGACTACACAACAGATTTTTAACGTTCGTCATGATCAGCAAAAACGCAGCAAATCAGACTCAAGCCGCAGCATATAAGTCTATTTTTTGGAACTGCTTTTGAAATGTTTTCTTCGTCCAAAATATTTTTTTTTTCTATGTTTTACACGTACATAGAATAAATTTTATTTCTTAAGTACTCAATTATTGAAATATTAACGTATGCTTTTAAATTTAAAAATGATTTACGTAAAAGCGACGTGCAAGAGCGAAAGTTTCCTAGCAGAGTTCTAACTAATTTCACTTTGGAGACGGCCCCTTACTAGCTTCTTGAAAATAACCGAGAAAATGGATAAAATATGTGTTTTTTAAAGTTCCATAACTCGGCCAGTTTTTATCGTAATAAAATGAAACTTTTTATGTTTACTTTGTTTTTGTGTACTGCATCTTTTCCTAAATATAAGTGATAGGACCTGGGGACCATATAAATATTAATTTTTGTAATTTTTTTGTAAATGGGTTTCTTGGTTCGAAAAGCACGTAAAAACATCCTTTACCTTTTTTAAAACATTTTTCAAATTGGAAGTGCATATCTAAGCCGAACGGTTCGGGAATTAGCAATTGGGTCACATTAAGGCTGGACACTCTGTATATAAATATTGTTGTATAAAGAAAAAATATTACTCAAATATATAATCTATGCCTCATCATTGCATAAATTATATTTTTCGGCTTCTATAGTGAAGAACAAAATTTTTGTAAATGTAATTTTTCATCATTCTCCATTTTTTGAAAAAAATTATCATGACAATTATATATATTATATATTATATATATATATATATATATATATATATATATACTTGATCTAGATCGTCTTTTAAGTACTGAAGTATTGTTTTTATAATTTCTCAATGCAAGGTTGGATGATAAAATATATGTTATGCATGGACATTGCTGATTCTAAGATAACTAATCCTTTGAATTATCTCATCATGGATGATGTATCATGGATGATACATCGATTCCATAACTTTAACATACTGAAATCTAAGTTATCATGTCAAATGAGCCCCATCTATTAGTATTTTTCATGCGGTCTTTATAGGTCAACCACATACTCATAAAAGCGCGCAAAATAGGACATATACACCTTTTTGCTTGTAGCATTTTTTTATTTTATTTTTAACGCAAGGGCTCATTAACAATTTCTACAGAAACTCTTTTTTTATACTGGGGAATATGTCAATAACTGTTCTGAGAATCGAGTCACAAACATAGAGTTATTAAAATTTCTTCTATTCGTTTCCTTATTGATAATTTCTACTGTTTAACAGCCGATTGGTAAAATAACATACTCTGTAATCATGTGAGTGCTTTTAACTTTAGTGCAACTAGTTCATATATTTTATACGAGATATGTTATCATTTATCAATAAGTTTGAATGCTCTTTTAAATTGACTTATTTTTTCAGCTTGTGTTTGAAAATTTTTTTTAAAGTATGCCTTCTTTGCTCAGCTTCCGTTTCAAAAATTCTTTTGAAGTATGCCTTATTTTATAAGGAAATGTCTTGAGTTGAAAAATGTAGTTTTAATTTAGAAATATCACTAAGCTTTTGTTATTTGCCTTTCCACATCAACGTAATCTTCACAAAATCTTCAGGTAATTATAATTCTTATTATTATTTTCCATTGCAAATAAGTGTTATTCATCATACAAGTGAATGACATTTCCAGTCGATTTTACAATTTACATCTCTGTGGATCTTCTTCTATTTTTCTCAATATTCAAGATTTATTGACTAGAAATAATTTACATGCTCATTAAATATAAGAAAAATAATACTTAACAAATGTAAAATAAATTATTAAATTGAAGCAAAATTTATTCAGATTTATTTAATTTAAAAATCAGATCTATACAATTACGGAAAATCAGCAAAATTTTTGTCGTTCACTAAGAATTCAAATATGTTCCCAAGAGCACAAATGTATTATAACACCATAAAATGAAAATGGACTGGGTTTATTTATTCGGTAGAAGGGTATGACACCATTAACTGAGATCAAAGAATCGATTCCCGCTTCTTTATTCTTTTCAGACACCCCCTTTTCTATAAAAATCATTTTCTTATCAAGCCCATTCTCTCTTTATCTCTTTCCAATGTTTTCACGATCAGTTCGTAGTCTCATCTTTCGAACGTCAATGAATCAGTTCTTCTCTTGACAATTATTTTGAAGCAAATCTTCAATATGACTCGTTGTAGCACACGAGGCCCTTTTTCATACCAATTACGAGTAGATGAGATTTGGGTATTATGGAATAACATTAACATTTCTAAAAATACCTTTACTGGTTTTTGATAAAGGTCTCTCAAATCAACATGGATATATACAGTAAACTATTTTAAGGAATTATCACTTGTCAAAAAATAGTACTTATTTTGTTGTTATACACACTATTATCTTTTTTAAGAAAATGATAAATCGAGGATATTATGGAATAGCTGAGTAATATGGAATAGATGGCTTAAACCACTATAAAACTAATTAAGACTTCATAAAACGTCGTTATTTTTTACTATAAGAGTCATACTTTTAAGAATACGTGGATGCCATTTCTGTTTCGAATTTATTAA
>BMAO01021289.1:0-22486 GCA_019973975.1 Trichonephila clavata
AGTAACTCCTCAGGCGAAGGTCTTCCTTGTTTCTCATGTGACGCCAATTAATAATTCAAATGGAGACCACTTAGTACTACGATTAAATGTACTATTTAAAATTCTTTGAAGTTGGTCTACGAACTTGAACCACTTGGTAGACTCCTCAATTGACAGCTTGGTCGAAACGGGAATAATAGTTCGGTGTATTCTCTCGACTTGGCCATTCCCTCTGAGTACTTCGGTGGCGATTTGCAAATGTTGAATGTTTTCATTAGTACAATAATCTCCAAAAGCTCCAGAAGTAAAAGTAGAACCTCTGTCTGTTATTATTCTCTTGGGATTACAAAAGTCTTTTGTTGCAATTTTAATTTATCCAAAGCATCTTCTGCGGAAGTAGATCTAACGGGATAAAGCCAGGTAAATTTTGTAAAAGCATCCACTATTGTGAGAATATGCTGATGTTAGTAGAAGGCAAAGGTCCGATAAAATCGACGTGATAAGTACTTAATGGCACATCCTCTTTAGGAATGGGGTTGAGGAATCCATCCTTTTTTCCACTCTTTTTGTTGGTCAAAATACATGGCACACAGTTAACAATTACATTTTGCACCTGCTTGCTCAAATTGGGAATGAAAAATTCTTGTTTCACAACTCCTTCAGTCTTGGCAACGGAGATATGTCCCTTCTCGTGCTAACTTAATTATCTCAGTTTGCATATCTCTTGGTACAACTATCAATTCACGACCTTCAACATATTTGTAAAGTATTTCGTTTTTATCGAAAAAGTCTGAATTGCTGTTTGTTTCAATCAGTGACCTTAGACTCTGAGTGTATTCATCCTCTTGTTGTGCCCTTTTTAATCTTGCGGTTAGAGTATCGTTAGTAATTATTGCGACTGGATATCTGCTAAGGGCATCCACATGTTGCATTCTCTGGCCGGAACGATGCACAATTTCATAATCAAACTCTTCCAGCAATAATGCCCATCGCGCTATACGAGTAACCAAATCCTTTTTGTCCATAGTCTTTGAAACGCTGAGCAATCCGTTATGACTTTGAAATGATTTCCCATAAGGTAGGTACGAAATTTCTTTAAAGCGTTGACAACAGCAAGAACTTCAAGTTCATAGCTGCTATACTTCTCCTCTGCCGGAGTAGTTTTCTTAGACATGTATTGAACTGGATGCAATTTTCCATCTTCTGCCTCTTGGAGTAAGACGGCTCCGTAGCCTTGTTGACTTGCGTCCGTGTGCAATTCGGTTGTTTTTCCCTGCTGGAAAATACTTAATACTGGACTTTCAGTCAATAATTGCTTGAGCTTTTCAAATGCTTCTATTTGAGGTCGTTCAAAGACAAATCGATTGTCGTTTCTAATTAGATCACTCAAAGGTTTCGCTATTTTAGAGTATGACGGAATAAATTTTCGAAAATAGCCAGTGAGTCCTAAAAAGCTTTGGACTTGTTTGACAGTCGTTGGTACAGGAAACCTCTTGACAGCTATCGTTTTTGCAACTGAAGGGCGCACCGTTCCATTTTCGACAACGTGACCCAAAAATTCCACCTTTCGTTTTAAAAACTGACATTTTTCAAACTTGATCTCCAACCCATATCTGGATGCGACCTCAAACACCTTCTTTAGTTTTTCCAAACCTTCTTTCTCATCTTTAGCTGGAACGATCAAATCGTCCAAATAAATTATTACGATGCCTTTTCGCATGAGTTCCCTAAAAATGCTGTACACATATCTTTGGAATACGCTTGGGCTTGTACTGAGACCAAAAGGTACCTTATTAACTTCGAACTGCCCGTCTGGTACAACAAAGGAGGTGAAATGCTTGCAATCCTCGTTTACGTCGACATGAAAAAACCCATTTTTCAAGTCTAACGTGGAATACACTTTGGCGTCTTGCAGCCTATCCAATACGTCCTCTATTAGTGGCAAGGGGAAGCGATCCTTGACTAGTTTTCGGTTCAGTTTCCTATAGTCAATGCATAGTCTGTCGGTACCGTCTTTCTTCTTGACTAACACGATTGGACTTGCATATTCAGAAGAGCTTGGTCTCACGATTCCCTTATCCAACCATTCGTCGATCTGCTTGTTGACGGTCTGATTTTCCAGAAACGACAAACGGCGTGCTGTTTGGTAAACTGGTATATCATCCTTCAGGATAATTCTCATGGATATATTTGTCGTTTCGGTCTTCTTAGGTGTATAGCTGTTGATTAGTTCAGAGAGTTCCTTTCTTATTCGAGGATTGATAACATGTTTAACTTCGATTTCGTTCTTGCTTCATAAACCTGTGTATTCACAAACCACACCTTCTCTTCGTGTTTACGGAAATAAACACCTTTTTTTATCAAAGCCAACAAAAGCTGGTTCCAAAATGTCCGATCCTATCACTGCCTGGAACTCCAAATGCACCGCAGGCACGACATGCCATATTACGGAATATTTCTCTCCATCCAATTCGATTTCTCGTTGGAACGATCCTTTTGTTTTGACTTCGTACTTTCCCAATCCAGATAACACGACAATGTCCTTCGAGAGCTTCGATTGCTCGATGATTCCTTTGCTTACATCTTCACGAATGAGCGAAACTGAGCTTCCAGTGTCGATTAGAGCCTCAAAAGTCTTGTTTCCGATGGTTATTTTCCTGGTCTTAATTCTGTCTTGCTGAATTCGAGAACAGATCTGGACCGGAGAGCTTGAAGATTTATTGATTTTCGTACCCTTGTTGCGCTTTGTACAATCTACGGCATATAGTGACCTGGTCCCCTGCAGTAGCTACATGTTACCTGTTTAACTCTTTTATCGTAAGTTCTCGTCGATTGAAAGCATTTTCTATCATTCCAATTATTTCCAAGGTGAAAACGTTCTTGCCTTTGAGAACAATTATCGTTATTGTTCGATCTCTTAGCAAATGAGTTTAACTGCTTTGGCCCTATAGTTCTTCGGACGTCCTCATAATCTTCAAATTTTTTCACTAGCTCAATAGATGAGTTAATAGTAGACCATTCGTCCAAAAAGTGTTCCTGAAAATCATACGGCGCCCTCTTCTTCATTTGATCGGCTATGATTAATTCTCGTAATTGGTCGTAGGTGTTAACTTTTTAAGCCCAAAGTCCATCCATCAAAATACGTCTGTAATTCGTGTTGAAAATCTTGCCATGTTCGTTCATCGGACTTTTGGTGAAACAAAAATAACTGACGAAATTTTTCGGGAGATAATTTAAATCTTTGTAAGAGTAAATCCTTTACATGATCGTAATCATTACACTTATCAGTTGGTTCTCTTGCGATCAGATGGGCAATTTCGACGGGTATTAAACCTATAAGTTTTTGAACCCAATCTTTTTTCGGTAAGAAAGTTAGTTCTGCATGACACTCAAATAAGGTAACATTCAAACCAATATCTTCCTTCATATTAAACTTATGAAAAGTTTCGTGAAACAGTTTATTCGATGCTTGAACGTTTTCGGTGTTATTCGGCATACCGGCAGTCTGTTGCGCTTGTATTCGCAACTTCTCTAATTCGTATACTCTCGTCTTTCTCTCTCATCCTTTCACATATCCTCTCTCTCAGCCCTCTCTCTCTCAGCCCTTTCTCTCTCTTCTCTTTTTGTACGTTTCTCCACTATGCTATCAAGCATCTTTTTAACATCGTCTTCAACGTAATCTGGGCTTTTTACGATCAGCTCCTTTAACTTCAATTTTGTGATACCTGCTTCGATAGTAAGATCCAAATCCTCGGCGAGTGACACCAAATCCTCTTTCCTTTTCGCGAGTAAGAATGCCATTTTTATACTCAGAATGGTGACCCAGAAAACAACTTAAATTTTTACCCAAGTTAAATGAGACAAAACCATTAAAATGACACGCAAAAAGTTTACTCACTTAAAAAGAAACAAAAGATAATTTAAATAAGATGCAATTATCAATTATAAACAATTATAGACAAAAATGGACTTTTTAAAGAATTCCCGGAACTTAAATCCTTTTACAAAACACAACAGTATTACAGTTAATATCAATTTTATTTTTTATTAAAAAACAACGCGTTCCTCTCATTTATCAAAAATAGATTACTAAGAAAAAACACGGAAAGTACTCAGTTATTAATCCAAAACTAAAAGAACATCAAAGATCTATGTCTGCAATTAAACTAATAATAGTACCTAGTACTTCAAAATTCAATTTCAGATTCACAGAACAGGAAATATACACACAAAAATCATTCATTTATATAATTTTCGCCTATTACTCACACAATACCAAAAAAAAGGATACTAGCACAATTCAATGTAATTCTGAAGACACTTTACGTTGACCTCAATGACACAGGAAATCTTGTTTCGTGTTGATAACTAGCAATTCGATGCAGTTCCAAAGGATCTCTCGTCAGTGTTGACCTCAATGATAAAGGTAATCCCGTTCAATTCGTTCAGTATCTCGTTGAGTCGCTGGGCCTCCAGTTTTGGTTGACTGTAGCTGACGTGGAAATTCGCCAAGATTCCGTGATTCTAACCAAGTCTCAATGGACTCCTTTTTCCTGTTGACTGTTCTCGCTGAAGTATTTCCGTATCGCTCGTAAAATTTCTTACCCAGCTGAAGGCTTCGCCGGGTCTCTATTCGATGCAAGGCAAGGTCTATGTACCGCTCAGGAAATCAAAAATCGATGAGGAGGTAAAACTTTTAAAAAATGCTCTTAGATAAAACTTTGAATAGTTTAAAAATTCTCGGTCGAACCCCCAATTTGTGGGACCGCGTCTAGGGGAAGGTTAGATTTTAATGTTAAAATAAACACGCAGAGTTAAAATAACTTAATTTATTAATAACGCAACTAAAACATTTACTATTTACAAGGGATTTTAAATAAATCGAGATAGCACCATACTAATTCCAAAAACACGTACTCTTTCTCAAAACAACGGAGAGAGCGATTTCCTCTGACCTGCCTTCGTTCAAGCTTTGGTGCAACTCTCAGTTTTTCTTTTCTGCCCCCTTTATAAATACATGACCTCATCGTATCGCGCAGCTAAAACTCACGTGGTTTCGATTAGTGGTGCCATCTCTTACAATAAAAATCAAAAGAAGTAAAAGAAAACTTGCACTCCTTTCCTACATATATATATAAATACTGCTGTTTGTAAGAAATGCAACACCATGAAGGAATCATCAGAATTAAATGGTACTTAAATCACAAACGACTTGTATTAAAACAAATGAATGACGAAATTTTCAAAGCAAAAAAACAATATTAAGTGTCCGAAATCAGTACTTGGTGTAGCCACCACGCACTGCAATAAGTGCTGTTGTACGATAGGGCATGGTGTCAAACAGATTTTGGATGTCTGCTTGTGGAAGAGAATTCCATATTGCTTGTATGCGCAGCAAAAGTTCGTCTTTTGAAGCTGCAGGACGCGGATCACGAGCGAGACGCCGACGAATCAAATCCCATACGTGCTCAATAGCCAATATATACGGCGAATAAGCAGACCAAGGAAGAAGTTGCATGTGTTGGACTGAATAGAAGTCGCGAACAGTCTTTGCAACATGTGGGCGTGGATTATCCTGCTGAAAGATAGCTCCAAGGATGCCTTGAAGGAAGGGAACGACTTCGGGTTGTAACACTTCATTGACGTACCTGTTGCTATTGAGATTACCCTCAATTCGTAGCAAATTGGATCGCCCATGATTCGAAATCGCACCCCAAACCATAACTCCGAGTGTTAAGCCACTATGTCGTTAGATAACGCACTCTGGAAGGCAGCGTTCACTGGCATAGCGTCTAACACGAATGCGGCCATCATGGTCTCACAAATTGAAGCGTGAATCATCTCAAAAGACAACTTGGTGCCAATCAGCTTGCCCAGCTCTGTGCTCAAGAGCGCATTGCAGACGTAGCGGTCAATGGTTTGCCGTGAGGGGGAATCCTGTATAAAAGCACCCTTGCACGCAATCCATGGTGAAGCGGACGTTGGTGAATTGACGAAGCCGACATTAGTACACCTGTAGCAGTAGACCAGCGTGCTGCCAACTGCCTGGAGGAAGCTGTACTGTCATTCACTGCTATGTGGAGCAGTTGTTGATCGTCGCAAGCCGACGTCAACTTTCGTCGTTCACTGCCAGTTTTTCGAGTTGTTAGGTGCTCGTTGGTCCACTGTTTCCAAACTCGCATCACTGTGGAACTGTTCCGCTGCACAAGAGTTCCTACTGCATGATAGGAAAATCCTCCTTCTCGAAGGCCAGTAATACCGTGGAGGCATACTTAGGTCTCACTAAACGTTCACCACTAATAAATAATCATTAACAATTTCCAAAATCCCGCTACAGCCCTCTATTAATACACTTTCAGCATCAGTTCAGATGGCGCTGCGCATGCCACGCATGCGCGGTGGCTCTGAAATTTTTCTATTTTACGTAACATCCTATAATTGATATTTGCTGCAAAGTTCATTTAAGGGGACGCGGTACGATTTAAACAAAATCTTTGATTTTATGGTTTTTACAATTTTCTTCCTTGTAACCTATGTATATGCAATACGTAAGACAGAATATTTGCTCAAAATATCACAAAAAGCAATCCATTTAATTCTTAAAAAAAAATTTTAAACTTTTTGAGGTAACTTTAAAACGCTACTCCTCATACAATAATTGACGTACACACAGGAAATTTGATTTACATATTTGTCAAACCATGTACAACAAAAGTTGGTATGGGTTTGGGGATAACATGATTCAAATTCCTAAAAAAAAAATTTTTATGAATTATTATGAAAAAATCCTTAAAAAACATGTAAATTCTAAGTTCAGATATTTTTAAAAACATATGTATTGCTTTGATTCAAAAATGCATACCAATTTTTGTTATATATATTAATAGCAATCTGTAAAAAAAAATTCAAAACATTTCATGCAATAGAAAAAAAGCCTTAGCATTTTAAATGAAAGAAAACAAACGATTTTTTTTTGTTCTGAGATAAATCAATTTAAAGTTTTTATTTACTGTAAAAAGATATATATAAGTGCAATAAAATTACTAAAAAATTACTGTATATACTACATGCACATGATAAAAGTTTTATAAAGTTATTATATAAAAATTATAATTTTTTATGTTTAAAATTTAAAATTTTCAGTACCTTACATTTTAAAAAAATTGCGATAAATAACATACGAACCCATTTTACGATGATTTTAAAATAATTCTAGTTTATATCTTCATATTTTTTTTTTTACCATTTATGTTTAAAATAACCCAGGACTACATGTAATCCCTTCTTTTTTCTTTGAATATTTTTCTTTTCGCATATTGGCTAGTTTTACTTTTCGACGAGCTATGCGAAAAGCAAGATTATTTTGGCGATTTCTTTCTTTTTTACGTCTGTAATCACGTGTGGCAGCAATTTTTACTGCTTCTTCACCAAGATCCAAATTAGCTGCCTTTTGTATTTCTTTTAAGGCTTTCAAAGTACCAAAGTTATATTCTGATACTGCCTCAGAAACAGCTATATTTACACGTCGTGATTTAGCTGAAGTTTCTTTAGAGCATTTACTCCAAATCACGCTATGCAGACTCTCGTTGCTGTTCTGAGTCAGACATCTGGCACATCCTTTCAAAAGACTATCAGAAGCTAACCTTTGATATATTGGAACAATTTTTGTCAAGTAATCTGGATTTATTGGTGTTCCAATATTAAATTTATGTGGTGCAGGTTTTTCACCTTTAGCTAAGGCTCTTCGATAAAAACACCACGAATCTTTGCCAGGAGGACATTTCATGTGCATTGGATTTTTATCTGTCGAGATACTGTGATAAAGCATGGCATATATAGATTTTTTCATGCCCTGAATATCTCCTTTATTTTCCAGAATAGCTTTCTGATAATACTGCGTTAGTTTTTTTATCGTTGTTTCTTTTAGGCTGCCATAAGATTTTCCTCCTAAAGTGATACCTTTAGCTCTCCAATCTTTCACAAAATTGCGTAAGCTGTTGCCTAACATTTTACTAACGTGATTAATACACTCTTCTTTCAAAATTTCAACATCTGGTCCATATATTTTTAGGCTATTTAAGAATTTATGAGTTTTAGCATCACCATCAGATAACAATGTTGTGTAACGGAAACCACATGCTTCTGATCGAGACCAAATTTTAGCTGCAGCTTTCATTTCCATTGCTACTGATGTCCCAACGTGGTTAATCTGGCAGGAATTTTGTGGCCAGAATACCAAACATCGTATTCAGCTGTTGTTTCGCCTAATGCATTTTTCGCACTTATACATGTTGGACAGTACTTGCTCATAATTTCATAGTCAATAACATATCCTCTTAAAGTGTCGACTACACAGCCAACACCGATTTGGCATGTGTGTCCTCGGGTCAACCATGTCCCATCAAAAGAAACAGCAATATCAGTAACTGTATTTGACCCATTTTGATTCAATTTGCTGTATGCATTTTGAACGCTGTTATGTAATAGTTCAACACAGTTTGGGAAGCAAGAGAGTTAATGTAGCACTGAGTTAATGTAGCATTTAATTTCATTAAAAGTTTTACTCGACATCAAAGGCATATTGAGAAACATGCAAAATTTTTCAACCGATGCATGGCCCCCACTGATTGCAAGAAATACTTGAACAGCACGAACATTCACATCGAAAGGTGTAGATGTATTTGATTTTTTTTTCAAGTCTTGGAGATGTAAAGCATTCCATTTTTTGCTCAGAACATGTTTTGCATACCAGTTTCAATTGATGCGAAAACCCATATTTATGTCCAAATTCAAGTTTTAAAGTTGACTGGTTGCAGATATACTTGAAAATATCACACAAGGCATTTTTGTCAACAATTATATAACTTGGTCCATCATAGGTATCAGCAACATTTCCTTGCATAGAAATTCTTTTAGTTTTTAAAATTCTATCACCACTTGAGTGTTGAGCAACATTTGAATTGTGCTCTGAAATGTCCATATTGCTTTCAGTTTTTGTTTCAGTGCACCATCGCTTTTGAATACTCAATTTACTTGATTTGTTTTTCCTCTTCGTGCGAGGCATGTTTAACTATTAAAATGCTGTATTAGAATACGTTTAAATATATAAAAAAAAAACTGTTAAACTGAGAGATAACGATAAAATAATTAGTCTTGAAAAAGACTTTTTTTGGTAAACCGAAACTAAATATTTCAAAAATATGAAATAAAAATTAGCAGAATAAAGAACGCAGTATAGCTCAGAAAATGTAAACAAACAATTTGAATGGATTACAATCTCTTCACTTTATTTCAAAACTCCTTAACTGTGTTAGAATTAATTAAATTGGCTAGAAAATGAAAAGTGCGTCTGCTAGAGCAAAATGATGTCAGAATGTGAATTCTGACGAGAATATTAGTTATCATAACTTTGGATTTTTTTAATTTAGAGCTCTGAAATTTTGTGAGATAATAGAGAAATGTATAAGAAATAATTTAGGCAAAAAAAATTTTTTTTTTGATTTCTTGACCGATTTTCGTCAATTGAATCGTACTGTGTCCCCTTAATTCTGATGATTCCTTCATAGTGTTGCATTTTTTACAAACAGCAGTGTGTATATATATATATACTAGCTGACCCGACACACACAAACGTTGTTTTTCCATATAAATTATTTCTAGTGAATATTTAGGTAGTCAAATAAAAAATAACTAACTCATTGTAAGTGTGTGGGAATGAGGTATATAACTGAAAGAGGAATGGTGCGTTGTGAACAATGACTGCCTATAAAAGTAACAAAACACCAAACATTCCTTTTTTGAATTCTTCGTAATTTATTATTTTAACTAATAAATTTCAAATTACATCTCTATCACAAATTATGACAATTAAAAAATAACATTATCAGTCTCTTAGTGCAATGGAGTGTACGATATTTTTAGTGATCTTTAGCCAAAAATAAATTAAAAGTAAAAAAACCTTTCTAAAAACAAGCTTTCATTTAAACGCGATAAAAAGAATAAAATAAATATTTCTTTAAAACTTTTTTTACTATCAACTTATAACGTCATTACATAATTTATATGATATAAAAGCTCGTCGCGAGATTAAAGTACTCTTATTTACTTAGTTTGAAATTTTTAAAAATTAAAATCAATCAGATCAAGTTATTTAATTTATTTGTTTATCTGCAGAGGTAAATCTCGCGACAAGCTTTTATATCATATAAATTGAGTAATGACATTATAAGTTGATAGTAAAAAAGTTTTAAAGAAAAATTTATTTTATTCTTTTTATCGCGTTTAAATAAAAGCTTGTTTTTAAAAAGGGTTTTTTACTTTTAATTTATTTTTCACTTTTTAGTTATCACTGGACAGGTTTCTCAGTATGTTCATCTCATTCAATGCATCATTGTTGCTAGGTGCTTGCCGGTTATTTTCGAACAGTCTAGCTAAGTGCATTCTCGCAAAAAGGGTACTAGACGAAAAACACAATTTTTTCTTAAATCCGTAATTTTTAAGCAATTTTTTCATTCTTCGTACAGATCTTGGGTAATATTGTCCTACACACGAAAAAAAGTTTTATGAGATTTTCTTCTTAAATGACGAAGTTATTAAATGTTTAATTAAAATTTTGTGTATTTTTTGAAAAATCGTTGAAAAAAGTTTTTGGCATTTTATTTTTTAAATGACTGATTCTAAAAGAGCAAAGCATGATCTTTTTTAATACGGAATGTTGATTCATTTAAGCAAAAAAAAATTCATGCCCAACAATTTAGACATTATTTTCATAAAAACGCATCGATTTTGACTTATTCAAAAAAAATCGTAAGAAATACCAATTTTATTATTTTGTAAAAAGCATTATACCGTATCGGGACAAAATAAATGATATATTCGATTCTGTAATTATTTTTTGTCTGAGTTTCATAGATTAAAGTCAGATAAATTTTTTAAAGAATTTCTACAACGTTCCATCTCAGTTTAACTTGGCAGCGTTGAGAGAAGTATGCAATGTACCAATCTACTTGAAAAATAGCTCTACTTTTTTTGTTTTGAATTTAAATCCAAGAAAATAGATAGAAATTAGTAAAATAATTGCATACGTTGTAGAAATTAGATTATTTTTACGTCGTAGAAATGTAATTATTTTTTAGACAAAGTTAATTAATACAGTCAATAGCGCAACGTTATGAAATTCCAGTTTGGCTGAAAACTGATTTTTGACGCCAACTTTTGTCATTGTTGTAACAATAACATTATTACAACAATGCAGACATATCGAAGTTGGCGCTCAAAACTAGTTTAACGTTTTTAATTAATATCTTTTTAATTAATTGCAATATCGGAATATAAATGGTCAAAACATGCATTGTCATCCAATCTAAACGTGTATACAAAATTTCAGCTCAATGAGATGAAGATATCAGCTTCAAAATTGAGTTGCATACATACATTGTATGCATACATACATTGTAACATACATACATACATACATACATACATACATTGTAAGTTAAATAAAAGCTTTTAATAAAAACCAACTGGATGGTTATCCACGCGAAAATATGCCATGTTTCATGGTCCGTGTGAAAAACACGGTGTGCCTAAATCTAAGGCATAAACAGACTTCGTTTGGCAGTGAGACTTATTGTGTGATTGTCATTGCGAATGCCAATCTAAATGAAAATTGAATCCGTTTCAATTTAATTGGCACATCCAGGGGAATAATAGGGATTCGTGGTAGAAATACCTTTTCTTCTTGAAACTTGTCATTCAAAATGCTAGCTTCGACAACGTTTTCAATCAATTTTTTCATGACTAATCGCGTGCCATTTCACAGCGGTGTTGGGTTCAAATTACGAAGCAAAATAACATTAGATCCACGCGCACTGAGCATTACAGTTTTATTAATTGTCATTTAATAATAATTAAACTAATAAATATTAAGTAAGAACTCATAAATGTCTGAAAATATTCAGAAATGGTTTATACAGGTAACACAATAGTTGTTGTTGGCGAGAGCTCGTGACACGCGTTGAAAACTATTGACTTCTATGAGATCACTTAACTGAACGTGAGAACTATCTTGAGCAAAATGGGAATATAAGTAATTATAGCACTGCAAATTGATGATACATTTAGTATAAGAATATACTTAATATGAGAGTTGCACTGAGAAATTAAAATGATAAGTATAAGCGTCACTGCTACGATTGATGTACAATCAATAATAATGGCCAAAAATGGTTTTGGCCCTAAACTTGAGTGAGAGAAAGCTTATTATCTGAGAAAGACGGGAGACCGGCTTCTTTCTCATCCCTACTCTGTGCTGTTTACGGGGTGAGAAGTGACATCGGTAGATGCCTGGCGGGTTGTATGTATTTTTTAATGTAGAATCATTAAAAAAAAAAAAAAATTTGTTCAAGAAATAAAAAAATAATAAAACTTTAGGGTGGACCAATCTTATCACTTAGGGTATAAAACAGTTTACGTTCTATTCTCAGACCTAATGAATCTACGCACAAAATTTCACAGGAATCGGTCAAGCCATTTCATTTATCTCGTGTCATTTATTTGAATAACGCTAACGAAGTAAAAGCGATCAATTTTTTCGCAAATATTTTAGATATTTTTGTTTTATAAAACGTGCAATATATGAATTTTCACAAGCTTTTATTATTTACAAGCTTTTATTTAACTTACAATGTATGTATGTATGTATGTATGTATGTATGTATGTATGTATGTATGTAATTTGTTCGGGGGGAATCTTGCAATTCAATTTTCAAGCTGATATCTTCACTCCATTGAGCTGAAATTTCGTATACACGTTTAGTTTGGATGACAATGCATGTTTTGACAATTTATATTCCGATATTGCAATTAATTAAAAAGATATTAATTAAAAACATTAAATTAGTTTGGGCGCCAACTTCGATATATCTGCATTGTTGTAATAATGTTATTGTTACAACAATGACAAAAGTTGGCGTCGAAAATTGGTTTTCAGCCAAACTGGAATTTCATAACGTTGCGCTATTGACTGTATTAATAAACTTTGTCTAAAAAATAATTACATTTCTACAACGTAAAAATAATCTAATTTCTACAACGTATGCAATTTTTTTACAAATTTCTATCTATTTTCTTGGATTTAAATTCAAAACAAAAAGTAGAGCTATTTTTCAAGTAGATTGGTACATTGTATACCTTTCTCAAAGCTGCCAAGTTAAACTGAGATGGAGTATTGAAGAAATTCTTTAAAAAATTTATCTAACTTTTATCTATGAAACTCACAGACAAAAAATAATTACAGAATCAGAAAGATCATTTTTTTTTTTATGTATCTTACCCATCAAAAAGGAATCCACTAGGAAAACAATAAGAGAAAAATATTATCTAGAAATGCAATGTATTTTCGATTAAAAAAATAATTTTATAATAAAATGAATGAATTTTTTAAAGAAATGTTCTAATTTTAAGCCTACAAGTAATTTAAATATACCTCATTTTATCACCAGTAATCTAAACACACACTACGACACGTGTCCTTAAATTTAATTACAAATAGAATCTGTTAATTTTATATGAGTTTTTTTTTGTTTGAAAAATTACGGCAATTTTGTTTCTCTAGATGAGTTAGGCACATTGTAAAACCAGCTCAAGGTTCTTTATATCCATAAAATGTGCCAAAAGAGAATAATTTGCAAAATGACCTGAAATATTTTAAAAATAAGGAGAGAAAAAAATCGAATCTTAGAAGAAACATTTCGTTAAATAGAAAATGCACTTCGCTATTTGGAGTTGTTTTACGAAGAAAAGAGTAATATGTACTCAGTTCCAGGAAAAAGTTCTTAAAATAGAGAAATTTCCAAAATAGAAGTTCGTTACATGGAGATCTGACTGTATAAAAATAATGCGATGGTTAATTATTTTCTCAAAATCAAATTTCTAAAGATGACCTGAGCAATTAAAAAAAAAAAATAGATTCTTACGTAGAAGATATTCAATGTCCAGCAAAAAAGTATCATTATTTGATAAAACTTTCTTTTTTGATTACAACATGCGTTTTGAATCTTAAGCATTTTATTGATTAATACAAATAATTAAATGCCTTTTGAAGTTTTTTAATAAATAACTAAATTTTTCTTCTAATATGTTAGAGAAAAATATATCCCTTATCTTCAAAATATTTCAAATAAATATTATATTCTTAAAGTTTTTTCAAAAATAGTCGATTTTAATTAAACATTTAATAACTTTGTCATGTATGAAGATAATCTCACTAAACCTTTTTTTTCGTGTGTAGAACAATGTTACCCAAGATCTGCACGAAGATTGAAAAAATTGATTAAAAATTACGGATTTAAAAACATTCTGTTTTTAGTCTAATACCCTTTTTGTCAGAATTATATAATTCAGCTAAACCAGGGATGGCGAACCAGCGTTCAATGAGTTGAACAGGCTGAGAAACCTGTCCAGTGATAACTAAAAAGTAAAAAATAAACTAAAAGTAAAAAAACTTTTTTAAGAACAAGCTTTTATTTAAAGGCGCTAAAAAGGAATAAAATAAACTTTTCTTTTAAAACTTTTTTTACTATCAACTTATAACGTCATTACACAATTTATATGATATAAAAGCTTGTCGCGAGATTTAAGTACTCGTATTTACTTAGTTTGAATTTTTACAAATTAAAATCAATCAGGTCAAATTATTTATTTTACTTGTTTATCTACACAGGTAAATCTCGCGACAAGCTTTTGTATCTTATAAATTGTGTAATGACGTTATAAGTTGATAGTAAAAAAAGTTTTAAAGGAAAAGTTTATTTTATTCTTTTTAGCGCGTTTAAATAAAAGCTTGTTCTTTAAAAATTTTTTTTACTTTTAGTTTTTTAACTTACAATGTATGTATGTATGTATGTAATTTGTTCGGGTGGAATCTTGCAACTCAATTTTGAAGCTGATATCTTCATCCTATTGAGCTGAAATTTTGCATACACGTTTAGTTTGGATGACAATGCATGTTTTGACCAATTATATTCCAACATTGCAATTAATTAAGAATATATTAATTAAAAACGTTAAAAACCATTAACATTATTACAACAATGCCGACCAACTTCAATATGTCTGCATTGTCGTAATAATGTTATTGTTACAACAATGACAAAAGTTGGCGTCGAAAATAGGTTTTCAGCCAAACTGGAATTTCATAACGTTGCGCTATTGACAGTATTAATTAACTTTCTCTAAAAAATAATTACGTTTCTACAACTTAAAAATAATCTAATTTCTACAACGTATGCAATTTTTTTAAAAAAAATTTCTATCTATTTCCTTGGATTTAAATTCAAAACCAAAAAGTAGAGCAGTTTTTCAAGTAGATTGGTACATTGTATTCCTTTCTCAACGCTGCCAAGTTAAACTTATTGTAGAAATTCTTTAAAAATTTATCTAACTTTAATCCTTGAAACTCAGACAAAAGATAATTACCGAATCGGAAAGATCCTTTATTTCGTCCCGATACGGTATAATGTTTTTTACAAAATAATATTTGTATTTCTTACGATTTTTTTAAATGAGTCACAATCGATGCGTTTTTATGAAAATAATGTCTAAATTGTTGCGCATGAATTTTTTTTTGTTTAAATGAATCGACATTCCGAACTAAAACAGCTTATGCTTTGCTCTTTTAGAATCAGTCATTTAAAAAATAAAATACCAAAAACCTTTTTTTTAAGATTTTTCAAAAAATACTCAAAATTTTAACTAACCATTTAATACCTTCGTCATTTATAAAGATAATATCATAAAACTTTTTTTTCGTGTGTAGAACATTAATACCCAAGATCTGTACGAAGATTGAAAAAATTGCTTAAAAGTTACGGATTTAAGAAAAAATTGTGTTTTTCATCTAGTACCCTTTTTGCGAGAATTCATTTAGCTAGACTGTTCGAAAATAGCCGACAAACGACCTAGCAACAATGATGCATTGAATGAGATGAACATACTGAGAAACCTGTCCAGTGATAACTATAAAGTAAAAAATAAATTAGCAGTAAAAAAAGGGGGGGGGGATTTCACTCTCCAAATTTGGTGATTTTTTTATTTGTTATAGACACCCATTTTGATATTGTAACCTATGAGTGATTTGGATGGGGTACAGAGAAAAGTCACACATCTGGCGCGAAACCTATTTTTGACGTCAAACGAAATAAACGGCGAAATAAACAACACACAGCGGAAAGAAAATTAAGCGTTTTAAGGTTTTTAATTAATATCTTCTCAACTAATTGCAATATCGGAATGAAAAATAGTTTACGTCCTATTCTCAGACCTACTGAATATACGCACAAAATTTCATAAGAATTTGTCTAGTCGTTTTGGAGGAGTTTGGTTACAAACACTGTGACAGGAGAATTTTATTTATTAGATTTATACACTGGTGTCCAAAAGTTAAGCATAAATCGTAAAATGCGAAAAATATGGAGTTAATATTCGTAAAAGTATTCCAAATTTCTTGCGGATATTAATTGGGTGAAGAAGAAACATTAGATTTATGCAAAACTTTTCAGTCGACTACGTACTGCGCAAAACACCAGCTCATGTCGGAACGTGGAGAAACCGATTCACGCAGCATAGGCAGTTCAGACAAGTTTCGTGAAATGATGTGCGAAGGAACGTTGTTAACCATCAAACAAGGTAAATTATGGCACAAAGACGCCAATTGGACATGTTTACGAAAGGAAGAATCGTTGGAATGCTGGAATCCTTACGATCACAAACCGATGTGTCTCGAATTCTGAATGTGGACCAGTCTGTGATCTCAAGACTGTGGCAGAGGTTTCAAGGAACGGGAGATGTTATCCGATAATCAGTATCAGGTCGACCAAGAGTCACAACCCCTCGCCAAGACCGATATCTGGTTATAAGTGCGCGACGTCAGAGGGGCAGTACTGACAGAGCACTGGGTTCGGCGCTCACAGTCGCCACAGGAATACGAATTTCGAGACACACTGTTTACAGGAGACTCAATCATGCTGGCCTGTATGCCAGAAGCCCAGCAGTTTACATTCCCCTCATGTCTGCGCATAAACGCGCTCGTTTGAACTGGAGTTTGAAATATCAATATTGGAGTGTGGGAGAGTGGGCCAATGTGGTGTACAGTGACGAGTCCCGGTTTAGTCTGAGTAGTGATTCTCGGTGGGTAACGGTATAGAGAGAACGTGGAACACGTTTTGAACCAAGAAACATAACGGAAAGACATCATTTTTTCAATCAAGGGGAGTAATGGTATGGGCAGGCATCAAGATGGACGGCCGCACAGACCTCCATTTCCTTGACACGGGGTCTGTGACTGCTCAAAGATATAGAGACGAAGTTCTTGAGCCTTATGTTCGCTTGTTTCGAGGTGCTGTCGGCCCTGACTTCATATTCATGGATGATAATGCGCCATGTCACCGAGCGGTGCTGATTGATGACTTCCTTGAAACGGAAAACATCCAGCGCATATCGTGGCCTGCGAACTCCCCTGATTTAAATCCTATCGAGCATGTATGGGATATGCTCGGGAGACAAATTGCAGCCCTTTCGCACCCACCAAGCTCCGTTACAGAACTGAAGAGAGCTCTCCAAGAAGCTTGGAACCATTTGAGCCCACAACTCATTCATCATCTCATAGCAAGTATGGTAAATCGCTGTGCAGCGTGCCTGGCTGTCAGAGGTGACCACACGCCTTATAAAACTGCAGCATCAGTATTTTATTTAATGCTTTCTTTCATTTTTTCTTTAAAGCGTGAATCCTTGCTATGCTCAGTTTTCTTACAAACTGCTACTTTGGATAATAAAATTAATTATTATCATTCTTTTGATTTGCTTCCTTATTTTATAACCATTTTACACTCGCATATCACGTTTCCCGCCATTCTGATTTACAGTTCCTTCTTTATTCACATAATTATCAATTATGCTTAACTTTTGGACACCAGTATATATATATATATATATATATATATATTACTTCCATAAATAGCCACCATTCCTTTTTGATTTACTAAGCATTGTTATATTTAAAATGAAGAAATTTGTTGTTACTTATGCCGCCTGATCGACTGAAACATCAGATAAAAGGCCCCGAAATTCATCGTGGCAAGGGGGTAGTATGGAGGTTGACAACCCGTGGCACGCGTGTCACAGTATGGTACGGCTGAGTTGTAATAGTGGCACGCGAAGACTTATTGAAAAATTAAAGAATTTGAATAGATAAAAATAAATACCAATTTTCTTACAGTATTATGGAAATACGATTGTCTCAGACAAAAAACAAAATATCAAAAATTAAATACACGTAATTGAATTACAATAAAAATTATAATGTTGAAAATTCTCCTTTACTGTTGTGAGGCTTTCCATAGGAAGTGCATTCGTGAGATTTTGAAATTTGAGGAAGCGGGTTTTAAAATATCTGAGGATGAAAATAATGAACTACCAGTGAGTGTGCAACTCAAGATTGAAGCTTAGAATTTAGTTTTTTCTTACTGATATTATGGGGCATTTAAATAATTTAAATTTAAGATTACAAGGAAAAGATTGTACCTCTCTCTCTCTCTCTCTCTCTCTCTCTCTCTCTTCAACCCTAAATTGAACATATGTCTTCTTTTGGGAATAAACTTTTGATTCCCCTCCCCCTCGAATTTGGAGAAAAAAGATTAACACATTTCACATTAATACAGCAATTATCTACCAAAGTTGAGAATTCTCTGAGCTAAGATAGAAATATATATATATATATATATATATAAATTTAATATCCATTTTGTAGGATTTATTTAGTGCTAGGTATAATGAATTTAAAGATGATAAGAAAACGCTGACCTTTTCATACATACTTTTTCATAATTTCTCTACAAGACGTTAATTGTTACCCACCTTAAATCTAAATCGGAAGTATTGACGATCTACATCACCATAATACACTGTAGAAAGCGTATATATATATATATATATATATATATATATATATATATATATATATATATATAAGGGGCGTTCAAATGAAACCCGCTCACTATTGGAAAGTATCGCTAGTGATTTTATTAACTCAAAAATGTAGTTATACATTGTACACATACTCAAAAATAGTCGCCAAAACTGTTGGCACATTTATCTCATTGCGACACTAGCAATGAAGCTGGTAGACTGCTGTCGGATTGATGATGGTTCTCCGCTCCAGGAACTCGACAAGCAGTGGGCCTTTGAAGTAAAAAAAGAACGACATCACACACACACACACAGCTTTACCAGAACTGGTGTGTACGGCCTTCTTTTTTTTGGAGATCATGAAATCGCAAGTTTCCACTGCTTGCTCTGACACTTGCTTTCCAGTTCAAAATGGTGAAACCATATTTCACCACCAGTGACAATTTGCGACATAAAGTCGTATTCCTTCTCATGATAGTGTTGCAGATGACTCAAAGACAGCGCCATTCCAGTATTGCTCTGTTACGTGATCAGTTGGCGGGAAACCCACTGCACACAAAATTTTTGAAATTTCAACAGTTGATGCATTATGGTGTGAGTGGTGCCCACGCTAATACCCAGTAACAGATGGGTCTTGTCCAAGGTGATTCTGCGGTTGTCCAATCATTTCCGGTGAAATGAAATGATGAGCCTGTCCAGGTCGAGCATCGTCTTCCAGTAACTCGCCCCTCTCAATGAATCTCCATTGTGCCATTCCACAACACTTGAATGACACAGAACTGTACTTACAGTACACAGCCTTCATCGTCGATGCATTTCATGGTTTCCAACTCCCTCCACTGCTAAAAATCGAATCACTCATTGCTGTTCCTTCTTACTCATCTGCATGTTCAGTAGTGGACGATACCTTGCGTGACAACCTTTTCATCGGCGTGAATTCACAATGTCGCTATGAAACGTGACACGTTGCGCACGCGTCAGTATCTCTACCGATAGATGGTACCACCAAACCCGCATTTACGTGATACCACCTTACGTGATCAAATGAAAAGGTACGAAACGACACGGTGGGTACAAATATAGACTTTATTCAAAATATACACCATAGGCCTGAGCACAACGATCCCACTGATGAACAAGCTGCAGGATTCCTTGTTCCCAGAATTCCTGTGGCTGTGACGAGACCCAGTCCTTCACAGTGTCCTTGAGTACGTCGTCCGAGTTGAAGCGCTTTCCTTTCAGGTGTTTCTTCAGTGGACCCAACACATGGAAATCGCATGGTGACATGTCCGGACTGTAGAACGGATGGTCCAACGTCTCCCATTGGAGCTTGTCCAGTTCCATTTGTGTGACTCTGGAGACGTGTGGACGCGCGTTATCATGGAGCAGAACCACACCCTCCGTGAGCAGCCCCAGTCTTTTGTTCTTGATGGACCTGCGTAGGCGTCGGAGTGTCTCACAGTACACATCGGAGTTAATGCTTTTTCTGTGCTCGAGTAATTCTGTGCTCGCATCATTTGGACGCCGATTTTTATAAGAGCCTTTGCTCTCTCCTGCGCATGCGGGCACCGCGCATGATCCGATCCTAGTCAGAGTCTCCAATGGCATCCCGAGATGTCTCGCTACATTCTCCCTTGGCGGAATATGCAAATATTTAACTGTTTCATTTTTATGTCGTTTCGTACCTTTTCATTTGATCACCCCTTGTATATTATATATATATATATATATATATATATATATATATATATATATATATTGTTAGGAATTTTGTATAAAATAATATAAATAATTTGGATTTGGATGTGCAATGCCTTTATATTACTCTATATTTATTTGATGTTAAGATTGTAATATTCACAAGCAAGCCGTCCCTTACGTTATAATGGCAATTCAATGGGAACTTGGCGAAATATTGGCGATGGAGCCGGGTTGGCATCATTTTTGGCGACCAAGTTGGCGACTAACTTGGAGACTTTGGTGACCAATTTGGCGACATTGGCAACATTGGCGACCATGTTGGCGAGTTCGGGACCTTCTGGATTCTTCTAGAAATTAGTAGAAAAATCCACTAATTTCACGATCTGTGGCACGAGCGCATCTTTCCAGAAATTTCGGCCTCTGCTATAAATAGAGAGACTCGCCACAACGGTCAGTCTGATTTTAACCAGCGAGTAGTGAGCACTGTTTTGATTAGCGATTAGAAGACTTGCCTTGAATTTGATAAGCTCGGCTGTGCTTGTGAATAGTCATTTACATTCGTGAATTTTGGACACTGCTCATTGTGTCTGAGTGCTGTTGAAGGTGTGAAATTCTTCTGTTAATTATTCTGCGAATTTTGCTGTTGAATCCTCTATTTTCAAGGATTGAGTTACGCCAATAAATACTCATCGCTCTTAAGGAATTGCCTTGTTATTTACGACTGATTTTGCATAAAATCATCGAACCCCGATCTACATAACAATATATATATAAAGGAGAAAAGCGACTGACTGACTGACTGATTAATCACGTTATCTCCAGAACTATTCAACCTATAGGCTTGAAATTTAGTAGGCATGTTCCTTTGATAGAGTAGAGATCCTCTAAGAACGGATTTTGAGAAAATTGAACCGCAAGGGGCGTTACGGGGGTTCAGGGGCGTTATAAATAATTGTTTCGATTTTTAAACTACTTGACATACAATCTTGAAATTGGGTAATCCGATTCCTTTCAAAGAGTAGATATCCTCTACAAAATGAGTTTGGTGAAAATTGACCCCCAAGTGGCGTTGCGGGGCTTAGGGGGCGTTATAGATAATTATTTCCATTTTTAAACTATTAGACGTACGATCTTAATATTTGATAAATAGATTCCTTTCATAGAGTAGAGGTCAGCTACAAGATGGGTTTGTGGGAAAATAGCCCCCCCAAGTGATGTTTCGGAGGATTAAGGGGTGTAATAGATAAATATTTTCGTTTTTAAAGTACTTGACCTAACTGCTTGAAAATTGGTAGGCATGTTTCTTTCATGAAGTAAATATCCGCTATAAAATATTTTTGGGGGAAAATTGACCCCAAGGGGTGTTGCGGGAATTAAGAGGAGACAAATAATTATTCCGACTTTTTAACAATTAGATGCACAGTCTTGAAATTTGGTAAGTAGATTCCTCTCACAGGATAGAGATATGCTACACAATGCGTTTCATGAAAATCGACCCCAAGGGGCATTGCGCGGCTCAAGGGGCGTTATAGAAATTTTTTTCCATTTTTAATTTATTAGACGCACAGTCTTCAAATTTGATGAGCAAATTCCTTTCATAGAGTACAATTCCCCTGCAAAATGGGTTTTGTGAAAACAGACCCCCAAGTGGCGTTGCGGAGGCTCAAGGGGCGTTACAGATAATTATCCTCATTTTAAAACTATTAGAAGTACAGTCTTGAAACTTGGTAAGCAGATTCCTTTCGTAGAGTAGAGAATCACTGCAAAATAGGTTTCGCGAATATCAACCAGCAAGTTTCATTTCAGGAGATTAAGGGGCGTAATCGATAAATATTTCCGTTTT
>BMAO01021290.1:0-41614 GCA_019973975.1 Trichonephila clavata
ATGTTCACCAAGTCAACAAAAATGGTCGCCTAGTCGCCAAAAATGATGCTAACATTTCGCCAAGTTTCCATTGAACCGCCATTATAATGTAAGGAACGGCGTTGCTTGCGAAGAATACAAATTTAACATAAAATAAATACAACAGATAGTAATATTAACGTATTACGCATCCAGATATAAATTACTTACAACAGTGTTTCTCAAACTAGGGAATGCGCCCACCTAAGGTGGCGTGATACCCTACAAGAGGGAGGGGGGCGCTACTATATCGAAAAGTCAAAAACTAAAGATTATTAATTTACTGAAATGAAGCTAAGCAAAAGCATTCTGACGTAATAAAAAGTAAAATACACATTATACTGATATAATACTTATAAATGTATAAGTACTGCACAATGTGTTCCATAATTAATTTAACCGTACTAAAAGTTAAGAAGAAATTTAATAATTACAAGTGACCCAATTGGCATGTCATAAAATTATATACAAAATTTAATACTTATCTTGATAATTTGTGTGGTTTATAATTAAAGTTGTATTGTAGCTTTACGCGTCAAAGTATATTATTATTGAATTTAATACATTGTTATTGTATGGAGAGGGAGGGGGATGTGAAAATTGTGATTGAAAATTGGGTCGCAAGTATAAAAAGTTTGAGAAGCACTGATTTGCAGTATTTTAAGCATTCGTTACACAAAATTCATAACAGTATTGATAAAAAGTACGCTTAAACTTTAACGTTATTAAAGTTTAAGCGTAAAAATAATAAAAATAACTAAATAAAAAAAATTTTAATAATAAAAATTTATATAGAGTGATTATTTCACATATTTTAATACATATATGTTTCTAATTATATAACGTTATAAGCTTGTGTGTGATATAAGTTTTTTTTAAATTTAAATCTTAACATCCATTAATTACTGTATTTAATCATATACGGCCCTATTAGTTAATTCCTTAGAATTCATTCGAATTTTGGTAGTCTTTACACTTTCTTACCTTCAAAAAGTTTTTAAATTTCATATATTGTTTTCATATTTTAAAGTACTACATGAGGTGCTTTCTTTCAAGAATATTTATGAACTATTATTTCTTGAAGTGTTATCGTATGATTTCAATTGTTTTGGATCTTTATATGATTTATATTCTAATTTTTGTTCCTTTTGGTTATATAAATGATTTAAAATTTACAAACTAATTTTAGTATATTTTAATTCTTATTGTATATTTCTAGCTATATAGGAATAGACTTTAGAGACTTTTTTAGTATTTGAAATCTTGAAAAGTGTACTTTCTTTTTTTTAATCTTTTTTCAGCTTCATAATATAGGCAAATAAAGAGAAAAGTTGGCGCCTTGAAACTATGTTTAACCTTTAGTCCTACTCCTAAACCTAAGATTTGTTGTTGTATAACTGTAACTGAGAGAGAGGGACATCTACTCTATACTATATCATGTGAAGTACTTATACACTGCTGGCCGCCGTAAATGCAACACCCTGAAGGAAGCTCGCAAATAACATGAAATTTACAACATGCATTAGCGGAGGTAAGATATGCAAATGATTAGAATTTCAGTGCAGACACACATCAAGTACGTCTGTGGCGCCACCTCAAAGCGATTTTTAAGGCTTGGAGATTTCGACGATTTCAAGTTCGGCAATTGTGTTTTTCTGGTGGTTCTTTCAAAAAACGATCAGTTATGTCTCGTAGAAAACAGCGATCAGCTTTTGATTAAGTGTCCGAGTTCGACAGAGGAAGGATAGTGGCCTACCGAGATTGTGGATTATCTTTCAGGGAAATCGGTAGTCGTGTTGGACGAAACCAAACAACTGTAATGCGGATATGTGACCGTTGGATGCAGAAGGGTAAGACCGACCGACGTGGTCGATCGCATCCACATCAGTGCACCACTTCACGTGAGGACAGGACAATTGTGCGCATGGCAGTGACGGATCGCTAAGTCACATCACGAACCATAGCACAGCACGTTGAGTCTGTAACGCATCATTCAGTGTCTACGCTTACCATTCGACGCCGTTACAGCAGAGTGGTCTGTCTGCAAGACGTCCATTGCTTGGTCTACCCTTGACGCAGAACCACAGACGTCTCCGCCGCCAATGGTGCGATGAAAGAAGGATGTGGGTGGCAGAATGGAATGAAGTTGTCTTTACTGACGAGTCATGCATCTGTCTGCAACACCACGATGTCGGATTCGAGTCTGGAGACACCGTGGAGAGAGGATGCTGAACAGCTGCGTTATGCACCGCCACACTGGTCCTGCACCAGGTATTATTGTATGGGGCGGTATTGGATATCACTCTCGCACTCCTCTAGTACGCATTGCTGGTACTTTAAACAGCCAGCACTACATCCCCGAGGTGTTGGAGCTAGTTGTCCTTCGTTTCCTTCAGGGCTTGGCGACAGCCATAGTTCAACAAGAAAATGCACTACCACACGTGACACGCATTGTCCAAAAGTTCTTCGTGAATCACCAGATTGAATTGCTTCCCTGGCCGGCTCGCTCTTCGGATCTTTCGCCGATAGAAAACATGGGGTCAATGGTTGCTCAACGTTTGACCCAGATTATACCCCCAGCTGCCACACCAGATCAACTTTGGCAATGTGTGGAAGCTGCTTGGTCTTCTGTACCCCAAGAACACATCCAAAGCCTCTTTGAATTAATGCCGAAGTGTGTGTCAGCGGTGATCTCCAACAATGGCGGCTACTCTGGCTACTGATTCTGGCAGGAACCACACTTCACAGAAGTCTATAAATTTAATCATTTGATACTTGGTCAACATGTTATCTACAAAATAAATTTTGTTGTGCTATGTCTTGTCTTTCTTGGTGTTGCCTTTACGGTGGCCAGCAGTGTATATACTGAGTGCCTAGATTAATATAACCACTTAGCACTTATACAGAGATTAGACATAACTTCACATTGTTGCAGCTAGAAGGCGAGATAGTTATTAAAAGGTAATGTAGAAATCGTGAAACATCAATTTCACTGTGGTGCTTCCGAAGAAATGGGGGGGGGGGGAGAAACGTAATTTATACCTTAGTTTGGACGTTTGATGATTGGAAGCGCTCAAAACATTGGAACTATTGTCAGCAAAATGGCTGTACTTGTGAAGTGTTCATGAGTAGCAGTTATTTTGAGTGTATTTGGCGTATATATCTGTCAATTGGTGTTATGTGCCCCGGATAGTTCTTCCGTTCTTCCGATTCTATTCTTTTCGTTGTTGTCTGTACAACTATTCCGAGGGCTTTGGAATGTAATAAAATGAACCTGATAGTGTGTGTGTGTCAGCAAAGGATTTACTTATTTCAGAGAAAAATAGATTTATTTGGTCGCCATTTCTGTTCCTCCTAATATACCGGACACGCGCGCCTCTATGAAAAACGGCGGCACTGGGAAGCAAATTGCATAACTTTTAATCGGTAGTTAAAGGGTTATCGTTCACAGAGAGTGGATTACCAAGCATAAAACTGGACCTCAAAATCAGGTGTTTGGTTGTTAAAGGCTACTGAATGTTTACTAGTAAAGGAAAATTTCTAAAGTAGTCGTCTAGCAGAAGGGAAACCATACGTCAAACTGCCTGAAATCTTAGTCAAGGAGAACGCGTGCGAGTCTCGGAACTGACTTTTTGCTACACATTACACTGTATAGGACATGGCAGTCAACGAACTGTTCAAAAACCACTACTTTCATTCTTGAACAAGAGCACAGCCGCCTCCAGTTCGCAAAGAAACACAAGGTATAGTCAGTAGATGACTGGAAAAGTGCCATGTGGTCTGATGAATCATATTTTCAATTACATCATGCATATGGCAGGGAGCGAATATGGAGAATTAAAGTATGGACCTCACCTGCATTTGCATAACCCATCAAGCTGGTGATGGGAATATAATAGTTTTGGGGATATTTTCCTGGCATTGTCTTGGTCCTTTGATCCATGAGGAAGAAAATCTGAATACCCAAATGTATTTAAGTATTATTTCAAGGAGTCCCAATTCTGCATTCATAGTCTCATGACGCACATATCCTTGTATGGAGGCACTAAGGATAATGAACATTTCGACTTGCATTTGCTTTCTTCTGGCGATCCTGGAATTCAGACTGATTTGGCAAGCACATTCCCGTCAATACTTGTTCATATAACCAGTACTTAGGATAAATGCCGTTAAGTTTCCTATGTATTAAGATTCGTGACTGCATCATACCTTCAAGGCTGCCATGACTACTTTTCAACAAGACAATGCATAGCCACATATTGCTTAAGCTGTTATAGCCTCCTTCGATTCAGAGGGTGTCCGAATGCTGCTTAGTCAGTACATCTCCAAATCTGTCACACTTTGAGAACAGGCGATTTTGCATCATCGAAAGAGTGGCAGCGTCATCACTTGTCAGCCATTACGACTATTGAAAAATTTCGCAGTATCTCTTATCCAACTCAATAAGACTCGAAGTCTATTCAAGTTATAGTTGTAAGAGGCTAGATCTTTGAATATTGAATCTACACGTAGTGTGTCCATGCTGTTTTTTTTAAAAATAATATTAATAATGTGTTAGAAAAATAACCAGTTTTATTCGGAGAAATAATTGTTTTAAACGCAGAAATCATTGGGTAACTCATAGTTTTGTGCTCAAATCTACGAATTCTAAACTCAATTATAAAAGTAATATTTGAAAACCTAAAAAATTTATGCATTTTAATATTAATCAAGCCCATACCCTGGAAATAATTATTAGTGATTCAGTAATATTTTTTGTTTAATAAGGCGTTAATAAATACATTAAAAATGATAAAAGTAAAGTGATTTTCAAATAGAATTTTTCAATTTATGTGGTTACGAAGCTTAGATTCAAGTTTAAAACTAGATTACCGACTAGTTTTAAAAACCCTTTTTTTTTATCCAAATTATTAACCTTGGAACGTACTATGTGTCCCGTTAGACGCGAAAGGGTTAAACTGATTTTCTTTGGAATCAGTTAAATAATATAAACTGAAAATAAACATAAATAACTTTCAATGTACTCATCTTCAAAACTTTTTTGTAGAAAAAAGGATACTGTACACAACTAAAAAAATTTTAAAAATTATAACGTAATCTGAAGCAAATTGGGAAACAATCTATAAACGTCCAAAACAGCTTCCATTTTCTTAAATGATGAATTGTTAAATATTTTTATTATTACAAATAATAAAACTGATGTTTATTTCATGAATTTTATTTTCTAATAATCAATAAAAGATTATTTTAAAAAGAAATATGAATGTATTTTAACTGGTATTAAAGTAATAAAAATGTTTGTTAAATACACAGCTTTAAAGGATTTCAACGAAGTTTTCGTATTTTTTTTCTATAGAACTGAAAACTCGTTTCATCTGAGAGAATTTCTAAAAGGAAAGGCATGTTACAAAAAGCATAGTTATTTCATCCAAGCATAAACTTCAATGGCTGCATTTCAGAGTTTGAGGAATAGTATTTATTTTTTAAAAAAAGTAAGTGCTCTGCCACAAACTTTCAACGCATTTGATCAAAATAAAAATTATTTACGTATTATTTTGTTATTTGGAGTAAAAATTTTAATTCGATATCTTAAAACGATCTTTTTAAAAATTATCGGGAAAATAAAAAAAACTTCTTCGAGTGATTCCTTACTTGAAAGTGTTTCAGAAAAGATTTTTATTTGTTTTAGATTTCGTAAGGAAGTGGTGACGATTTTTATATGTAATTTTCACATAAAGAAATCATTAAGTAGTATTTAAAGAAAATAGAATTATGTTAAAAGTTAAACACAAAAACATTTAGGGGTTTTTTTTTGTTTTTTTTTGAAAAATAAAAAAATTTTGGTATTAAAAAAGAAATTAAATATTGAAAATAAATATACAATTGGGCTCCTATTTTACAAATTCATCGGGACGAACCATTTTATTCGTAAATAGAGGTTATTCGTAATATCGGGGTACAGTTTCTTCGTTTTACCTTTTGGGAATTCTATAATAAGCAACTACATAAAAAATATCCAAAGTCAAAAATCACATACTTTTATTCAGCAGCTAAAAATACTATTAGCGAATTTTTATGAACTAGTTAATGGACTAAATTCATGTGACGTCATAATCACATGATAATTTTAAACCACGTGTTTTTAGCCAATCAAGTTCAAAAACACATGTGACGTCATAGTCACGATAAATGCAATTATCTTTTTTCAGCAAATCAGTTCATGCACTTCGTTGTTGCCAAATTACTCTTTTTACAGAAACTTTTTTTAAAAAAATTAATATTTGTCACTTTATTTAAAAGTACATGTATCAAACAAGACTTTTTTTTTAATTTTAAAATATTTTTGCAGAAATTTCTTTTTATAACTCTTGAGCATCTTTACCCAACTATGCAATTTGAAATTTTATGTAAGTTTTACAAATAGAATAAAAAGTACGAGCTAGTTTATTGTCCGTTTTGAATTCAATGTAGAACACGTGTTTATATTATCATGTGACCATCATGAATTGAGTTCATTGGAAATTTTAAGAAAATTGACTAATAAATGTTTGACGATTTTTTTTTTTTATTCCTTACTCGAAAGAGTTCTTTTTCGGCTTTATGCACAGCAGAAAATATTACGTCATTTATATCCTGTTGCATGAGGTTTGTTTTCACACTTTCCAAAGAATATAAAAAATTATAAGATCTATCAGTTTTGATGAGAGTTTCATTTTTAATGTTTGCATAAAAATCGTTACACATTTATTTCCGATAATCTCCCATGCTCAATAAATTTTCAAAAACAAAATTTTCTGCAAAACCGTACGTATAATAAACCTCACTTCTCTCAAGAAAAAGAGAGCACAAGGTAAAATCTCTTAAAGTATCCCTTGCGTTGTGAAGGGGGATGAGAAAAAAGGAATGTCCTATTCAAAACTCATGCGGGAAGTCATATTCATGATTCATTTGCACCTATTAAGTCAAAAATGGATCACACCTTTCGTTGTAATTTATAACTCACAAGAAAAGTTTTTTGTTTTTGTTTTGTTTTGAGCAAAACGAATGTCATTTGAAAAGAAGTCCTATTTTTTCTAATCCAATTGTTAAACAGGGGTTTTGCTTCCATTTTCAACGGGGAAAAGAAAAAATTCGTTAAATGGAGTTTCGTAAAATCGGGGTCCGACAGTAATTAACATACACTATAGCTAGGGATTGCAATATCGGTCCAAAAACTCAATACCGGTATTCGGTATGTTTTAGATCTTAATACCGGGATACCGGTTTTAATACCGGTAGTAGAAATTTTAGGAAAAGAAAGAACATACAGCTGTTTCTTTGTTTTATTTACCAGTTTTATTAGATAGTGTAAATATCACAAAAAAATTAATCTGTAACTTTTAAATTATGACAGTATATTGTGACGTAGCATACAGGTAGCTTAAAAAAATAAAACTTCACAGCCTAAAAGTTTAACATTTCTATATTCAAATCATTTTTCGAAAAAAAAATCATTTTCTATATTCTATCAAATCGCTACAGCACGCGCATCCCGCTCACGCGCTCATCTCGTTTCAAGTTTTTAAAGTTTGCTTTCACCACACTTGAGTTTTGGACGATTTCAGCAGACAGTCTGTAGAGTTTGCTTTCACCACACTTGATTTTTGGACGATTTCAGCAAAGACGTTACAACATAAAGAATCCAAAAAAAAGTAAAGAGGAACATTTTATATATTTAAATCACAAAAAAGTGTAAATAGCACTATTCAGTCTGTGGTACTATTACAAATTTTTTAAATATGATCTTAAAAAAACGTAATGCGTTAATTGTACTGTCATTAAGCTTGGATCGTAATGGACTAAATTCATGACGATCACATGATAAAGGCAATCACGTGTTCTCCATTGATTAAAAACTGATATACTAGTAGTTCTACTTGTAAAGTTTAGATAACATTTAAAACTCGATGATTGGTTCAAGATGTTTACGTGTTAAAATTCTTCACAAATAATTTATTTAAATTTTTAAAAAAAAACCTTACATTATACGTGCACTTTTAAATTAAGCTCATTTTATTTAACTACGTGTGTTATTATCGTTGACAGATATGTACTTTTTAAAAGAAAGCTTCTGTAATAAGCAAAAGGTGGCGACAGTGAAGCACATGAGCTAATTGGCTGGAAAGGCGTGACTGTATTTATGATATAAATATGACGTCACATGAATTTATGAGCTGATTGGTGGGAACCACATGGCTGCAGGTTATCATGTGACTATGACGTCCCATGAATTTAGCCCATTATGTGCACAAATTACCAGCTCTCGAAAACGCTCTTTCGGCATCTACACTAGTTGGTAGTATTGCTAGGAATACACGATATATTTTTTTCCAAGTATATTTACCTCTAAATCTCTCATTTTCAAATAAATCGGCTTCTCGTCGGATGGTTTCGAATATAGTTGATTTCTGTATTGTATTTTGGTTTGTTGAATTATCTTTTCTAATTTTTGTTCAAAAGACAACTCCTTTTCACTACTGACTTTAGTATCATAATCATCCTGGATAACTGTACCGAATCCTTCTGAATGTAAATAAGGTTTGTGAGTAAAAAAATTTAAGAAATTTACTATACACTTGATCAAATTTGAATAGGTTAGTCTAATTTCTTCTTTTTCATTTTTAGTTTTAAAATCATGATAGTATGTAAATACAAAGATGATATGCAAATACAATGTGAATAACAAACTCCCCAATTTAAAAAATATCGAAATATTACGCCCTTTCTTCAAAACTACAACCTTGTTTTTACAGATATGAGTATCAGACTACGAATCCCGCGCGTGTGCAGTATTGTTTTGAGTTGTAACATAATAGTTTTGGCCCTCCTCTTTGGATAATTAACATATTTTATCACTCTTCTTGATTGTACAATGCAACTTTATATTCAGAATCTAATCAATTTCGCCGGTTAGGGAGATATGAAAACAAAAAACGCATACTATTTTGCTGGGTTGGTGATCCCTGAACATATAGTAGAGACAATTTGAAAAATTTCTAGTAAATATTGAAAAACCGGTATTTAAACTTGTGAATACCGGTATTACAAAATTGTACAAATGGCTCAAAATACCGGCATTCGGTATCCCGGTAAACCGGTATTGCAATCCCTAACTATAGCTAAGTTAGCTTCAACATCTATGCAATAAATATTGGAGAAAATAATATGTTTATATGGTGCACACTATTTAATCTTCACAAGAAATGATGTGGTTAAAGAAATGTTAAAATTAACAGAAAAAATATTCGCGTATTTTTGTTTTCAATAACAGTGTTGTGAAACTTTCAGAAATATTTAATTTTTTTAGTTCAGGGAGCTTTGCAAACATCTTTTTAATATTTTGATAAGCTTCAAATCTAGGAAAATATATATAACAGAGTTTCTTTTTTTTCTGTGTGAAGAAATATGTCTAGTTTTTTGGTGTTATTTTCTAATATTAAACGAAGACAGATTATTGCTCACACTCATATATGTTCAACTTGTTTTCAGTTTCCTTTTCTTCCGCTGCAGTTCTCCTATTAAGACTTCCGTCTACCAATTTTTCATTCCTCAAAAAATTGAATTGGAAAAAAGGGGATGTGATCTATAGCTCTCCAGCCCTAAATTCTTGTCACGTTTAAAAGACTGGAGTCGACATATCAGTAAACATAGCTTCATTTTTCCACCCTGGCTGACAACCGCAGAGAGGAGGGACGAATTGAAGACGGTACAAAAAAAAAAGAATTTTTTTATATATTCTTTCTTCTCCCGCAAAGAACTAAGTATAAAGTTTGCTGTGACGTGTAAGCGTTTCTCTTTTGTAGAATCATTTCGTGTATAGTAAATAATTATTGCGAAGATGTCATGGTTCAATGATTTATAATATCCCCTTTATTCTCCACAGAAATGTGTATTAGTTCGTGTTAAAACAGCTTTTGAGACAATAGAAATTCATCAAAAATTAATTTTAAAATGTCTTTTTTTTATTTATTAGCCCTTATTATTTATAATCTTTTTTATTTATTTTATGTATCCCGTTGGCTTTATTCTATAATCGATCAAGGAAACTATATTATAACCTATCTGAAAAAGATTTAAGTTGTTTCTTGAGTTGAGTTGTTTCTTGAAAAAGATTTGAGTTGTTTAAAAAAAACTTACATGTAAGACATTAGAATTTCGGTTTACACTTTTTTTTCCCTTTATCTTTTTTTCATATTATTCACTTCTAAGACATGACTTCGCATCTGCATAATGATTCTGTTTTAAATATGATGTTAAAAGGAACTCAAAAGATTTTTTATTGTTTCTAATCTAGAAAAGAGTCTTTTCTTTTGGTTTTCTGTTATATTGTGAAATATTTTAAGGTCAAAGCAAATGTAATATTCAATGGAAAAAGATCTTAGATATAAAAATTAAGTTAATTTAAGCAAAACCAAACAAATTACGTTTTAGAACATGACGTCCATTTATTTTGTGTTCAAAAATTGGCTTTTTCTATCAGCTCCAAAATCTTTTTAATAAATTTGCACCTAAAGATAGCTGTTTCTATGTCCTCTATACTTCTAAATTTTCTAATACTTATGTAAATACATTAGTTTAGTTTAAATTTAAGTATAAAACTATAATCACATGAGGGGACTTACAAATCTGTGGCAGAAACTTCGGTGTACAAGCACACTCAATTTCAAATTCTATTTAATCATCAAAACACTACCGAATTATTAAAAGTTTTGATTAATAAAATATGAAAGAATTCATAAATACCTCTTTAAAAAATTGTTCTCAAGTCAACAAACAATTATAAATTACTTAAATGAAATCAGACAGCAAATTTATTAATAAATAAATTAATGGTAACAATCAGCGAAAAAAATACATCAAACGGACACAGCATATAGCATAAAAAAGACATAATAACAGTTGTTACTGCTGAATGAAATTAATATCCCGGTTTAGAACTCAAAAGGAGCTAAATTATACTGATAATTAACATAGTGCCATAACAAAATACCATCTTAAGGAATTCGACTACTTGCGACAACTTTTTTTTAAAAAAAATGTAGATATGGGGATTTCTTTTTGTCTGGTTTTTAGATTTGTTTAGTACATTTTAAGAAAAATAACATAAACATAAACGGCTCATTCTGTACCCAAAAGTTTATGAACAAATTTTCAATTTTTCAATTCTGATATGTGTTTATGTTACTTATTTTTTAAATGGCCTACAGGATAAGAGATATTTTAGTTTTTACAAAAACTAGAGCACTTTATCGTAGTTATTATATGAAACTGCTTAAAAAAAACAGTGATTATATTAACATAAGGGACTGTAAATTTTGTAATAAAACAGTTATTAATAAATCTGAAAGTTAAAACACTTCTACTATTATACAGAACATACGCAAAAAATTTCAGTTAATTATTTTCAAAACTTTTTGAACAATCGCTGTCCCCGTTTGAGCATTAAAAAAAAAAACATTTCGAGTAAAACGCGTTTTAAATTATGACATCTTGTTTAAAGTAATGGCACCTGCTTTTACTAAGACTTGTAGTTCTTGTTCCAGTGAGCGGAGAATAATAAACTTGGTATTTTTATAAAGCTAATAAGATGGCCTATAAAATAAAATCATAAGAAAAATTGCCAATTTTTGGCAAATTTTACATTTTTAGGTATTCGGATACCTTAAACAGGTTTTTCCCCATTAAGAAATCCGTTGCTTCACAAATGTGAATATGAAAGGTTTTATGCATCGCACATTTCAAATTTCATTTAAATTCGATCATTTGTTCCAGACATATTCAGGAAAACTGTAAGAGAGCGAGTACTAGATAGCCTTGAGCAAGCAATTAATCTGAAAACATTCAAGTCTTCTTGTAAAACTCATTTGTAATCTTTTGACAAAGCTCTTTCCAATTAATTTTTGCTTAAATATTTTCTTCCTAGTTTTAAAAACAAGATACTTTTTAATGAATGTTTTTAGTGAAAAAAAGTGAACAACAGAATCATTATTTATTTTTCCTTTACGAACAATGTTATAAAGATATTTTATATTTAATAATTATAAGCAAATATATATTTCTTTAAAACATCACATTTCGTTGTCATAATTTCTTTTTGAAAATTTAGTCATAATATATTTTTATGTTGAGTATTAAAAACATTTAAACAAAGTTTAAAATTTTGAAAGTTTTGAATGACATACTCAAACATGAGAAAAATTTTAAATTACCTTTTGTAAAATTAAATAATGTTGTAAATTATGATATCCCAAGAATGTGTGTCACTTTTACAGAATTTTAAAAGTTTTACCCAAAAAATAAAACATTGTACAGAAAACATAAAAAAGTGATTGCTGATCATTTTTTAAGTATGCAGACATTACATAAGAATACAATCCCGTCTCTTGGCACGAAAAACACCCATAGACTATCTGAGAAACTGGATGTTACTCTCTAAATGCAACACAGTTAGTGCTAAATTCTTCATTTCCCTTAATACGGATTACCCGTTAACCATTCGGATCTATAAAGTTGAATTTTGATTCATCTGAAAATATAACTGTTTTTGAGATTGATCAAAAGTACATTTCGTGTATTGATTGATCTACTTTAATCAATTTTTTTCGCGGGTATGTACATAGAAAAGGAGGAAGGTACTTGTTTGCACTCCTTTCTACATGTGTTGAACTTTGTAAATAGTATTGACTTTTTCATATTCATTACCAAAATGAACTCAGAAAAGAGTAAAGGTTCCAATACATGCAAACTATTTCAATATTTAGAAACAGGTTTTCTTCATCCCTTTATCAACAGAGTATTAGAATTACAGTTTCTATGTCTTTCAAGGGATATGGGAGGAAATATCCATGTTTAGGATCGATTCTATTCGTTGGGCAAAGCGAACATTGCGGACGAAGCCGGCCATTAAAACACGTTTTTTCCCCTGGAGAATATAAGTAACTTGCTTCGAAAAAACCAAAGAAATCACAAAACATTAATTGTAGCAGCACAGATATTCAGTATATCAATCCAAATTTTTTAGTAGTGTTATGTGTTTATTTCTACATTTTTATTGTTTTAGACATCAAAATAAGCCTTTGCCAAGGGTGAAAGGAAATTGTAACCCTACTAAAATGTTACCTATAGTGGAATTTATCATAGAGCATATGGTTCAATGCTTCAAATTATAAGATTTATTAGCATAAATGAAATGCCAGAAAGTCACTGTGTTATGTCATTTTTTTAGGCAACTTTTTATTTGCGTATTAAAGTTAATGAGATTCATAAGAAATACTAATAAATATACTCATGTACAAAATTAAGGCCACAGACATATTTTTCGTCATAATTTTCAAATGCCTTCAGCTAAACTGATAGAATTCGTATTTCATATCTTTTGAAGAACGCGGGTAGTATAATACCAACCTTCAGTTTAGGAAAAAATATTGTTTAACGTTAGCTTTTGCTGAAATAAAACTAAATTTAGACCGTTCAAGCATACAGGTATAGGAATTTTGCATCCGATTATATGAATAATGCATTAAAACAAACAAGTTGGTCTGTTTGCAGTGGAAATGACTTCTCATGATCGTTTAGATCATAGGTTCTCAACGTGGGTGATAACGCCCCCTTGTGGGCGTTTAAGGCTTTCAGGGGGGCGGTAAAAGATCCAGAGAAAATTATGGGGATGGCACGGAAGGGCTTGGTCAGATTAACTAAAAAGACTAAAAACACGCGCTGATTATGTACTAACAAAAGTAAACGCTAATACTGTTTACCTCATGTTGATTGTATGTATTTAAATCATTTCTATATCACATGTACGAAAATTTACATATTTCGGTAGTTCGGGAAGTGAATGAAAAAACTTGATAAGATTACATTATATTCAGACCTACATTAAATTGAATGATATAGTGCATTTTAATTTCTGTAGTGCACGTGTTATCTTTGTCTGTGACCAGTAGGAAACATGTTTCGTCCACTACATTTCATTACGTATGTTATCCAAGAAACATAATTAAATATGTTACCCAAGAATTAACATGATTCTTTAAAGGTTGAAATTGTCAATTTCTATTTATTTTGAAAGCAATAGTTTATTATGAATTACTTCGTATCCTCAAAACCCCTGCCTGTCTTCATAACAGGTAAGCTAAAACTTTTATTCCACTCTTTTAAATGAAGAAGAAATTCAGTAACGCGTTTCAATTCCAACAATATCCTATCTATGACTAAAATATGTAATCTTACACATTTAAATATATTTGTGGCAATAGCTATTTCAAATTCGCAAGTAAAATAATTGGGGATTTAGAAAAAAAATTAAATTAAAAAATATATTCTTTTAGAAATAGGATATTTTTAACACGCTTTTATAAGTTTCACTTGCATGTAACGGAATCTTAGAACTCGATTTTTACCCAAAATAAGATCGGATACATTCGAAATTTCGCACACTTGTCAAGGACCGATGACAATACAATAATTTCATAATTTTGTTCCATTGTCCTTTTCAGGATCGTCAGGAATAAGGATAATCAGATTTGGCGACAATTCCACATACTTTTTCCAGATTTGGCGACTGTTGCATATATAATTTTTAAATTTGGCGACTAGTTCCATATACCATTTTCAGATATGGCGACTAATTTCACAAATCATTTCCAGATTTGGCGACTAATTTCAGATTTAGCGACTAAAAGAATAAGGTGTAACCCTAAAGGGAGTGTTTTGAATTAAATCTAATTATATGCATGTATAAAATACACTTGCGGTTAATAGAAATAAAATAAACAAAAAAAGTATTCTGTATCTGAGAAAGTGGAGGGTGGGTGTGTGTTAGCAATTTCAAACCATAATATAAACATTTTTCTGAAAATGAAAATGAAAAAAAAGGCTCGTGCATGAGGAAAAAAATAGTTTATGTTCTGACTGCTAAATATTTTTTTATTTTTATGAAGCAATACGCGCTTAGAAATGATGATACGAATTAACATTATAGCAATGCGTTAAAAAGGGGATAATTTGATTGACTCTTAATATTACCATGTTTTTTTCACTCTCTTTCTTGAATGTCTGTCCGGGTGGAATTTTGTAATTGATTTAAACTGTATTACTTTTCGTTGAGTTAGAGACTTGAAATTTGGACCACAGCTCAGAAGTGGATCACAGTGCATGAAAATGTGGGGGAAAAAACGAAAAGAGGAATTTTATACTTTTTGTGGTACATTAAAATATTTTTTAATTTGAACTTTTTCTACTTAACACACTTTTAATTGTTTGACCTGATCTTTTGAGACGGAATCTAATATATAACGATACGGGACTCATCCGAGGCCCTGTAAACGGAGAGAATAAATATATTTCAGACCCTTTAATAAAAAATTCATTGAAGAGCAAGACTAATTCCAGCAGCCACGTAATTCCGGCTCCAAATAAAACTCAGGGATAAATTCAACAATGAATGAATGATAGTTTAAAAAACTAAAAAACACGCTTTTATTGTAGTTCGAACTAAAAAATGAAAAATAAATTATAGTTTGAAATAACTAAAAAACACGCTTTTATACTGAATCGAACTAAAAAGTAAAGAAATAATTCTTAATAAAGAATAAAATGATTAACGAGAGAAAATTAATGTCATTGGGGTAAAAGCGTGGGGTGTTCTATAAATGTATCAATTGTTATAATTTCTAACTTATATTCCGAAAAGCTGAATTAGTGTAAAAATGTAGTACAAAGCACCCCACGCTTTTACCCCAATAACATTCATTTTCTCTCGTTAATCATTTTATTCTTTATTAAGAATTATTTCTTTACCTTTTAGTTCAATTCAGTATAAAAGCGTGTTTTTTAGTTTTTTTCAAACTATAATTTATTTAAAACATAACTCTTGTTTTCGCCATGTATTATGTGTACACTCTTATTTCTCTAGAGTAAGAGGGGGCGGTGTCGAGAGAAATATTCACAAAAAAAAGGGGGCGGTATCGAAATATTTACTAGAAAAGGGGGCGCCAGTTCAAAAAAGGTTGGGAACCTATGGTTTAGATGATTCCTTTGGATAGAGAGCCGTTGGAAAGCTTGAAGCTAAGCAGTCTCAAGCGAAAGTGGCTCGATGGTTACAAACGACCCGAAAGGGGTATCACGGTTATGGAATCAATTCCTAACAAGAGGTACTATTTTCAGGAAGGTCAGCCAAGATCATCACAGAGCATCGATATCTGCACAGGATCGCTACTTGGCATTAGCACACGGTGACATGGGGGGGGGGGACAACAGCTCTTCAGCTTGCTCGTGACCTTACTGTTGGGTCTGGAAAAAGAATTTCCAGACACAGTCTACAGCCGTCTTCCAATGACTGGCCTTTACACCCGGCATCCAGTCTGGTACGTCCTTTTGACTGTATCCAGCAGGAAAGATTGGATATTGTGGAGCTGTAAACATCAGTTGTGTACACCACAAGATTGGGTTATGTTCTTTTCAGTGATGAGTCGAGATGTACCATACAAAGGGATTCTCCTCGAGTCTTCACCTGGAGAGAAAATGGATCTCGCTTTCTTCCCTTCTATGTAACAAAAATCGACAGATTTGGTGGCAAAGAAATATTTGTGTGTAATGGCATAATGTAGGTCAATCTTAACTGATACTTTCGATGCTGGTACTGTCAACTCACAGTGCTATAGAGATGAGATCCTGAAAGCCTATGTGAGGTTATTCTGAGTGCTATGGGCCCGGACTACATTTTTATGGATGATAATGAGCAGCCACACAGAACTCGCATTGGTAATAAATTTCATGATGAAGTGGATATTTACCGTATGGATTGACTCTCGAGATCTCCGGATCACAATTCTATTGAATATGTTTGGTATGATCTAAGAAAAGACATTTTCCTGCCCATAATATTTTGGGACATCATTTTTGAGGTCCTAGGAAACTAATTAAACTAAAAGAAAAAATTGATTTTTCGAAAATTCTAGGGTGGTCTAAGGTTTTAATTAGAAGTATTGAACTTAAAAACAAACATTTTAAAATATGTTATAACATTTTACAGATTGCTAATACAATTCCTCACAATATTGCAAATTGCACAAAAACTATGTACTACAGCACAAAAAAAAAACTCTTAACTTTGTTCTTCTGTCGATATGAATGAATTTAGAAAAAGAAAAGCATGATGCATCTGGTATTAAAATGAAATGCTTTAATATTTTTTTACTAAAACTCCTCCTTCCTCTCCCTCAAAAAAAGACGTCAAATAATAAAGCCAATAAGGGAATAAACTTATGCTTCCCCGGCACCCTCCAAAAGTGCTAGTATGAATTCCATCCATAGGATTTCTAAGGGCTTTAGAATGATAAACGTTGTAATGATTCTTAAAAAAATGAGTTTTCATTAGAGAAGTTCTTCTACAACCAGAGAAAGAACGGAGGATTCTTTATGGAAGAAAGTCTCTTTATATAACAACTGTTCTAATGCCTCTCTATTTCTTCTATCAAAAAGAATCAAACATATCAACCCCAGCAAAGCTCTTTTCACAAGATTAAAAATCCAGAAATTATTTATTTTATGGCCCGTGTGATATTTTCAAAGTTCAAATTGTGACTCAAGTATTATGCCTTCAGTGCGTTGAATTTATTAAAGGTTATAAGCATATATTTTTAAACTTAACTTTAATTTCAGTTTACGAATTACATTTATCTTCAAGAGAGAGATGAATAAACATGAACAAACTGAAAAGAATTGAAATTGTAAGATAACCAGACAATAGATTTTAAATGGAAATAAGAAAAATTAAGAAATAGAGTCAAATATAAAAATATATAAAAGCAAGGATGCTACAGTATTATCAACATTGCTGACTTACGACAGTTTAAATATAAAATAATTTATATAAAAGTGGGGTTAAACATGTTTTGTGGCCAGCCAACCTTCCCCCTTTCTGTTAATAATACTGAGCAAAACATATTGAAAATAATGGATAGAAAATCTAAATCCATTATGAGAAAAAGGTAACTTACCTAAAAATTGCATTAAAAAATGCAGGGCCCTCGCTAAATCTGAGTACAATAAACAAGTTATTGCCAGATTCTGGACCCAAGTACAAATTCAAAGCATAGCAATGGCTGAAAAGTAACGCTTAGCAAAAGAATGAAAAGAATAGAAATAATAAATTAAGAATTGTAAACACACTACCATTATCTTAGGGACACTAAGATTATATGATTAAAAAAATAATAAATTAAATTAATTTTTTTTAAAAAAAGTAATTTTATTTTAAAATAGAATTTGGTGGTACCTATATCTAGGAAGAATAATAAATTTATAATAATAACCTGTTAATAAACTATAGAAATTTAATCCTTACTATTTAGAATTTCTTTATTCAAATATCTATTAATAAAATTAATTGGATATTTTTGAATTAAACAGTATTTAGTAAAAATGTTTATAGTTTTCTATTTTTTCTGATTTATTTGAAACTAGAAATTTATTGCGTTGTGTGTAATTAATAACAATATTTCTGATTATCGAAACATGTACTAACTCTCCCAATATGGTACTTTTATAATATTGAAATTAAAGTCTTCTCGTTTATCATAAATATTAGTAACTATTTTACTATCTTTTAATTTAATTTCTATATCAAGAAAATTTGCTTCATAGTTGTTACTATTTGTCTGTATTAAATTAAGATATTGCGGATAAAAATTAATGTTAGGTTTAAAATTGTCTTGCTTGCCAAAAATGATTATATCATCTATACAGCGAAAAATGTAATATTCTGAGTTGTCAATGAAACTATTATCTATATATATCTATACAGGGTGTTTCATAAATGATGGGAGTAACTTTAAGAGGTGATAGTACACATCAAGACGAGTAATAGTAAATAGGAAACCAAGTGTCCCAAACGTCTTCCGAAGGAGAAAGGAGCCATCAAAGTTTAGGGTCCTAAATTTCAAATGATGATAAAAAACGGGAAAATGGATCGATTCATTTGCGGTTTTCACTAAAATCATTCTTTAAATTAGTATTTTCATTAAAAAAAGTTTTAAAGACAAAGTTAAAAAAATGCCGTTAGAGGGCGCTCTAGACTTTGGAGTACCGAACAACTACCTTTTACCAGTATTTTTTTTATTTTGTTAAATGTTTACAAAAGCTTAGATTTTAACTTGAATTTTGAGCGCAAAATTGAAACCATCGGGAGCGGTTAAGTGGCGCAAATGTAACCGCGTTTAGGGAGGAAAAATTGAAATGCTCGTATGTAATGATCAAAATAAAAAACGATAAAGCAAACTTTAAGAGGCGATAGTACAACATAAAAACAATCAACTTCGATTAGAAAATGCATGATTTGAATTCAAACGCAAACGTGCTAGAGCATCTTCAAATTTTATCCATGCAAGCGTTTTAGCTGCAAGATTCTGGAAGAAGAACATGAAATTGTGATATGGGGAAGAAGAAGAACGCATATGCAAATTGTTATTAAGATAAAAGCCATTGACCCGAGTGTGCAAGTGTAAATCACGGAACAAACGTAACGAAAGATGTTGCCCTTCACTAATCAAGAAAAGGCTGATATGCACTTCATCTACGGAACTGCAAATGGGAATAGTGCAGAGGCGCGACGATTATACGGAAAAAAGTTTCCCAACAGGCGGTTGCCCAATGATAAAACATTTGTGCGCTTGCACAGACAGTTGTGTGAGACAGGATCCTTTTTTGGTGCACGTTCAAATGCAGGCTGTGCGAAGTCTAACAGAACGGTAGCCGTGGAAGAAAAAATTCTGGATATGGTGACTGATCATCCAAATACAAGCACGCGAGCAGTGGCTAGTCAAATTGAAGTATCACCCTCCACGACATGGCGAGTACTAAAGGATGAAAGTATGCATCCTTTTCATGTCCAACGAGTCCAGGAACTGACTGAAAGGGATTTTCCTCGTCGAATGGATTTTGCTCGCTGGTATCTGCAGAAGCACACCCTAAATCCCGATTTTGGTGCAACTGTGCTTTTTACAGATGAATGTACATTTACACGTGACGGTACATTTAACACCCACAATTCCCACCAATGGGCAGATGTAAATCCACATGCGTCTTCTACACATGCATATCAGCGACGATTTTCCATAAATGTTTGGGCAGGAATAATTGGTGACCATCTACTTGGACCTTATCTTCTGCCAGAACGCCTGGATGGAAAAAAATATCTTACCTTTCTGCAACAGGTGCTGCCGGAAATGATAACAGATGTTCCCCTCGTATCCGGCGAGTAATGTGGTTCCAGCAGGATGGAGCACCAGCTCATTTTGCGCCAGAGGTGCGAAATTATCTAAACGCAACCTTTCCAAATCAATGGATTGGGCGAAGTGGTCCTGTCCCTTGGCCAGCGCGATCGCCCGATCTTTCATGCCTGGATTTCTTTTTGTGGGGACACTTGAAGAGTCTTATGTATGAGACTCCTATCGAAACTGCAGAAGAACTCGTCGCCAGACTTTCGGCAGCTGCAGGAGAGGTGCGCGATACTCCTGGCGTGTTTCAGAGGGTTCGTGAATCCCTTCTTCGCCGTTGTACCGCATGCATCGCCTCTAATGGTCAGTGTTTCGAACAGATATTGTAATCATTTCTAATTAAACTTTTTTTTATAACGTAAATGTTCTTTGTTTCCTTTTTGTCTCTTAAAACGAAATCTGTTTCAGCGCCCTCTATCACCTTCGGGTTAAAATTACGAGTATGATTTCTTTGATGAATGTTACTTGTTTTGGTGTTGTACTATCGCCTCTTAAAGTTTGCTTTATCGTTTTTTATTTTGATCATTACATACGAGCATTTCAATTTTTCCTCCCTAAACGCGGTTACATTTGCGCCACTTAACCGCTCCCGATGGTTTCAATTTTGCGCTCAAAATTCAAGTTAAAATCTAAGCTTTTGTAAACATTTAACAAAATAAAAAAAAATACTGGTAAAAGGTAGTTGTTCGGTACTCCAAAGTCTAGAGCGCCCTCTAACGGCATTTTTTAACTTTGTCTTTAAAACTTTTTTTAATGAAAATACTAATTTAAAGAATGATTTTAGTGAAAACCGCAAATGAATCGATCCATTTTCCCGTTTCTTATCATCATTTGAAACTTATGACCCTAAACTTAAAAGGCACCTTTCTCCTTCGGAAGACGTTTGGGACACTTGGTTTCCTATTTACTATTACTCGTCTTGATGTGTACTATCACCCCTTAAAGTTACTCCCATCATTTATGAAACACCCTGTATATATATATATATACATATATACATATACACACAGTCGACTCTCAATAATTTGAAGTTGAAGGAACCAATGAAAAACTTCGAATTATCAAGAGGGTAGGAAGAAAGTACCAAAATACACGAAAAGAAATTTTTTTTTAATACTTCTAAATTTGAAACTATGTAATAAAACAACAATTGTACAAAGCATAAACTTATTTTAAAGTATTTTTTTTAAAAAAGTAGATATTATAAATACAGTATAAATATTAAACAGAAGTTAAAATTCTTTTACTAAAAGAATTCATTTATGCATTAAAAACAACTATTAAAAAATACATACTGTACATAATTAATTTTTTTTGACGAAAAATGTGTTATCTTTTTTATTTTATGGTATTCAATCTAACTTTTTCAATAAATTTTTCTAGAATAAATGAAGTTCAACATGATTTCCACATCAACATGATTTTGAAGGAAAAAGTTAGTTTGTTTAGTGACGCTTTAGATTCTGTCAGAGTTATCGGACTTAACTCCAATGGTCATCAAAGGGGCTACGTTACAGGGGAGACAATACAACACAAAACATGTAATCTCCAACTTATTTGCTACAGGACTCTACATGATAGTGAGTGTTTGAATTGTCGAGAGTTTTGTTAGACAAATTCGAATTATCACATGCTGTATTCTGGCCGGTCACAGGTTTTACTTCAAAATATTGAGTGCACCAAAACGTATTGTTTAGTTCGAAATATCAAGAGTTTTTCTAGAGGCTGAACATATACTTCGAATTAGCGAGAGGTTCGTATTATCGAAGGTTTGAATTAGCGAGAGCAACTGTATATATATTAAATTCTATTATTTTTAATTTCTAATACATGCTTTCTAAGGTCTTATGTCTGGTTTATCTTGCAGTTACGATTTTCTTCAGTTTTGATGATTACTGATTATTCATATATATCTCTTAGAGAACTTTGACTATGTGAGTGTGCGTATGTATAAATTTTCAAACTCCCTTAAAAAATGTAGGAAGAACAAACTAAAAGGCTCCGGAGCCAATCGATACTAACGTACGTTCTATTGTTAAAAAGCCTCCATTTGATCATGTAAGAATACGTTATGAGTCTATAGGTCAGGTAATATGTCTCTCTCTCTCTATCTATATATATATAGATAGAGAGAGAGATAGTTATAGATAGATATGCATATATAGAGAAAAAGATATAGACAGAGAAAAAGATATATATATTACCTGAAAAATAGACTCATAACGTGTTCTTACATGATCAAATGGAGGCTTTTTAACAATAGAACGTCCGTCGATGTCGATTGGACATTGAAGCCTATTTGGTTTGTTCTCCTTCCCACAGTTTTTAAGGGAATTTGAAAATTTCTCGTGACTTTTAATCATTTTTCATTGACACAGAAAAAAAAATCATGGTTCTAGGTTAATTTGGAGAGATTTTACAACTAAATATACCAAGAATGTCCGCTGATCTCCCTTCGAAATCAAGGCAATTTTTCAGGATACGTAGTTGTCGTTCAGCAAAATATAGTTCACTAAGTAGATAACATTAGTAAAACAAACTTCCGGAAGTAATATCTCATATTTATTTGACCTTGAATGCAGTGTTATTGGGTACACAGCGGAAATGTGCCAGTTATACTAAAACCAATGTGTCTAAGTGTTTCCTTGCATAGAGCTTGATTATCTGCTCATAAAAAAATTTCATCCGATTTTCGAGCCTTGTGTAGAGCAGACACCTTGAAACGATGGCTCGTAGAAAAGTTATAAAGTCTGATGATATTGTTAATTTGTGGTGGGCCCGTAGGTGGGCCCAGTACTCTAGGGGGGGGGGCGGTCCAGAACCTAAATGATGCCAAGTATGTAAGATCCGGCTTGGGCCCAAAACCTGACTTTGTACGGACTGGGGGGGGGGCGTATATTCTTCGTTACGCCACTCGTGAGCTGTCTTGTTCTAATTTTGATTCCAATGAAGGCATAATATTGAGTGAGAGTGACTGCGAAGAATCGAAGAAAGTGCAGATTAAATTGATAATATTCCAGAAAATCCCAATATATATGCCGCTAGAGATGGCAAATAATGGATACTGCATAATGGTAATGTTTTTGGCATATTTGCAACTCGAAATGTTTTGCGACAAAACAGTGGTTCTACAAGCTTCGCCAAACATAATGTCAATTAATTTGTAATTAGCTCATGGCTTCCTTTCATTGACCTCAGCTTATTAGAGCATATACGGAAATGCATTGAATAAAAAGTCTTAAAACTAAACCCTACAAAAAATAGTCCTGCAATTTAGTTTTTACAATTATTTTATCCAATTTATATATCACGGTGTGTCGAAACAACACCGGCGGATGTTTGAGGGTAATCAAAATCCCGGACGTTCTATGTTAAAAGTTCATTACAAAAAAAACCCGATGAAATTGCAAGAAAAAAAACCAACAAAATTTGCAATGCTTGAAGTTGATCATGTATTTCACATTAAATATCAAAACACTTTTTCTTCTCGAATTTGGGAAACTTTCGCAAAAAATTTTCATTACTTTTAATTTAAAATTTAACAGTATTATTGCACTCGTATAATTTAAAAATAAAATCTTACTTTTCGAAATGTTTTATTTTATATGTATATTTATATTTTGCTTTTTCATATATTTCACGAGTATGTTACCAAGAAAAAAAGTTTTTGCTAATTATTTTTATTTACAAGAATATAAAGTGACATATGTTTTAATAAAGCTAAGTCTACATAATCAATACTCGAAATTTTACTGACATATTAAACTTGACATCAATTTGTTACAGATAAGTCAAGTTTTATTTTGTTAACGCGAAGATATTTCCTTTAATTTTTAACATTAAATAAATCGCGAAATTTTTTAATTTTAATTACATTTGTTCAAAAAATGAGTGAAAGTATTATAAAACGTAGGAGTGGCTTAAAATTAAATAGCATGATAGGGACTTCGCTTTTTGAACCAGCCTTGCATTAATTTTACATACAATTATTGTATTTACCTCTAAGATAAAATATGTATTGCTCTCAATTGAATATTTATTTTCACTTTAAAATTGTTATACTTCTATGTGTGCTTTTAAATTATACAGTGTATTTATAATCACATTTTTACAGTAACTAAATTGAAAGTTTTAAATCATTTTTAAAACTTTTTCAAACAAATGATATATATATGTCGACGAGATGAAATTAATGAAAGCCCCCAAAAACTGCACTGCAATACATAATCGCAAAGAAGACTTTAATCTCAGCATAAAAGTTTAAAAAGTCAACAAAAAAAGACATTTTTTTTATATTGTTCATTTTCTTTCAACTTCTTTAAAACTACTCTTATTCATTACATTTTCCAAGTTTCCCTTAACAAAAAGGCTGACGAATACAAGCAAAGAATAATAAAACTCCAGCTTTCTTTTTTTCAGTACTTTTTACACATCAAAGGATTTAAAATCTATACAGGCGAAGAGTTCGGTCATGCATGAGAATAAAAAGTTTCTAAAAAATAACGCTGTACTCCTTGTTTGCCCCGATTTTGTGGGGGGAGGGGGGACGCAGAGAGAGAAAGAATGCATCTTTTCCTAGCCCGGCATTTAATAGCCTTAAAAGCGATAAGCTTTTCATTGAAGAGAGATAAACAGACGCTGTGTGCTTGTATATAAAAGAAATCAAAATATTTTTTTTTGTTCCACTTACTCTTTAAAATTTAAATACTTCGAGTAAAATATATAAAATAATAAAGTTAATCACATGAATACACTTTCTGAGGCAACAAAATATCGATTTTTATTTTTCATCAAAAACGGATTTCTTATGCTGTTGTTACAAAAAATTCTGGGTACAAGAGGGGAGGGTTTATTTAATATCATATGTCATCCAATGCTTTCAACATTAATACTTAACGTAGATATCTGTACTTTCTATATTTTTTCTTATTATTGTCAATAGAAAATAGTATAATTAATCCAAGAATTGAAAATGACTTAATTTTTATAATAACTGATGATTAGCAATTTGATATAATATATTTTCAGAAAGATTAGAAATGTTTCATACAGAACATTGTCACAAACCAGAATTTTCAGTTACCACACACACAAAAAATGAATCATGTTCATCATTCATAATCAAAATTTGACGAATATACTCTGGAAAAGTTAATTAAATATTCAAAGTCATAGTATTTATAGGGTTATTTTGTGATATGAGAAGTATTTTTTTTAAACTTAGCGTTGTTCTTTATTTATATCTCACATTTAATCCGCTTTCAGTTGGCATTGGAATGGTTTGTGAGGAGAAAGATAACATCAAAAGAGAAATTAGATATTGAATGAATTTAGGTGGGATATTCAGGGTAATATTTACAAATGCTTTTACAGAAAATGTGCTTAGAACATGAAAATATATTAAAAAGAAAATTTAATTTTAAATTCCCATGTTTTTAAAGTAGTTGAAAATAATATACTATATAATAGCTTTCACATTTTTACTTCTAAGAGTATCAGGATAAAAAGGAAAGTGTTTCAACAACAAATTAAAAATACAGCAATGAAGAGTACTTTACTATTCTCGTAATCCAATACAGTTACACGAAAATAAATAACTCAAAATATTTCATTATTTTTGTAGGGAATTATACGCTATATTTCAGATAATTATTAGTTTTGAACTATAATATAACATGAAAAGTAAGACATCAAGTGGATATTCGAATAGAACGTAACTATGTACACACACGCCTTAAGATAGAATTTGCAAATTATGATCTTTTGACAGCCAATGATTGACTAGAGAGAGTTTCAATGTCTTCCAAGGGAGCATTCGGATCGTGTATAAAATAGAAGATATCCCAATGTTCCAATGCTGAGATATAACTTCCATGTAAAAGTGGTTCTATCAACAAACGTAAACTGTACCAATGCCTCGCAGATGGATTCGCTAACGGTATGAGCAGAAGACGAGTGGATGTGCAGTTTAACTGGAGAAAACAATGATGTCAAATCTAATGGTCTTAACGTTAGATCGGAGCTACGTAACCATTTGACGATGTTGGTTGGAATTAGTGAACCATAACCACACAAAGTCTCGAGATGATAGCAGTCGATCGAAAGTAACGGCAGAACGCGAAGAGAGAGTTATTGTCCAACTTGATACGCCTTTATCAACGAGCCGACGTATAACTGAAATACCAGTGACTGCAATGTCCATAGATAGGCGACTCAGCGAATGGGAGCTGTCTCAGAGACCATTGCGCCTACTGCCTCTCACCGTTACACACTGTCAAACACATTCGACTTGGAATCTCACTCACTGGATTTGAATTGTTTTCAGAGATGAATCCTGCATCGAATTTAGAGCAGTGAAGACCAGCGGAGTCGTATCTGGAGACGTCTAGGACGGATGTAAGGTATTTACCTGACTGTCATACGCCAAATACCCGACAACTTGTGATATGGACTGTCCTTTCATTTGATATTCGAACCCCTTTGTTATCCACAGCTCCCGTACAGCATAACACTGCATCGACCAGATTCTACAATCCGTAGTTTCCCTTCCCATCCATCCATGGACCCTTAGGCTTAAATTCCTAATGTAAATGCGCAGCTGTACATGACACTCCTTTCTACTGCTTGTCTTCGTTCTTCTCTAACACTTTCCACGTCGGCGCGATCGCCAGATATCTCTCCAACAGAGTAAGTTACGATTCTGATGAGCAGGCGTCTCCGATCTTCCATGGGGTTTATTGCGATCTAACTTACTAATTGAAATTTGTGTTTACCAACGCACAATTATTTTTCATTCTCTCTTTCTTTACCGTATTTCCTGAATTAAACATTCGATTCCTATTATGCTGTTAGTGTTTCTTTTTCAAAACGTGTACATCACATCTACAGAAGCTCATTGAAATCGGGTAACTCCTTTTTAGAGCGTCGCTTTTTCTGTTATGAAGATTCTATATATGTAGCCAATCACATTTTTTTTTCCAGATTACTTTGCTCCGTACTCAGCAAAAGTAATAAATGAATAAGAATAAAATTGCAAGGCATCTGAAAGACATATATCTTGGAAAGTTTATAGGATAGCATCATGAACAAGTGACAAACACGGAAGTTAAAAAGAGAAAATTGGAGCTTTATAAAATATTATAAAGTACACAGTACAAGAATTTTAAAAAAAATCGTATGAAATGTATATTGATGAAAAACATAAATGTGTATATCTTTTTAAACATTTTACAAAAAGCGGATGATAAAAAGTTTTTCCCCCAACAATGTTCAATAAAAATTACCGCAGATTTGCAGATTTACAATATACCATCACTGATAGCTAAAACCTGAAAGCTACACATGGTTTTGGAGAGCTTATTTCTGTGCATAGAGGTCGAAAAACTACTTGGATGTTTGAATATAGCTCTTTTATAAAAGAAGGCAATTTATAACTAATGCTTATAATGCAATCTGAAAACCCTATTTAGAGTTAAATAGTTTTATAAATGAGTTTTTATTAACGTATCACTATAAAGCAACACGAGAACTATTGATAACGGACTTCGTAATTTTGACGAGAACGACACTTGAGCTGGCACCCCTCTCACCAAACTACAACACCAAGGGACTTCTGGACCTCGACAGATTAAACATACATCAGCCCCTCTACACGTCGAGTCTTTAGTGTTACTAGGTCTCGAACCCATGACGCGCCGGTCACGAATACGTGACCATAACTGCAAAGCTACCGTGCCCGCTCATAGTTTTGAAGTTCTGTTAGCTATGATGTAAAATAATCTTTAAAAAAAACCATATAAATGACAAGCAATAATAAATTAGCTTTAAAAATGATAAACCATTATAAGAAAAAAAATGAGAGAATCTTTAAAATCGCTAAATTTTTGTTCGTATTTTTGAACGAAACAAAAGAATTCGAGAAATTATATATATTATATTATATAAGAACTTTCCGACGAGAGAATGAGAAATAAATAACAGAAATTTCAAAAAATCACGCAAAACTTCATTTGAATCGGTTGCTAATTTATAAAAAAGAAATTAAAAGAAAAAATTTTACAGACGCAAGAAACAATGCGATAAAATATAATAATTTTTTTTCTGAAAGAAAATAAAGAATTTCTTTCGCTTCAAATGAAATCCAAAACATTAACGTTTAACGGCAAATGCACCCTTTGCACAGGTAAGTGCTTCACTTATATAATCATTTTTTTTTAACTTATTATTTTTAAGTTACAGATTAATGCAAACTTTCAGTTATTTGTGCATTTTACTGATATACAATTCGATATAAATGAACAGTAAAATATACTAAACAATATCAAAATAAAGAAATATAAACTTGTCTTCTTTGTAATCTAATGTAAAAATATGACATTTTATATGATTAAATGTTTTATTGTTATTAAATATATTTCTTAAATAGTTTACATGAATAAAAAAGGGGGAGAAGAGTTATTGTTGCTTTGAAACGGAAATAATTAAAATTACTTAATAATTTACATTTTTCCCTTTCTGTTATTAATATTATAAGATAAAAGGGATATTATTTATTACCTAACTTGTTTTATAAATAAAAGTTTTTTTTTAAGTTGATTTATATTTTAAGGTATCCGACTATACATTCGAAACCATGATTTTCTAAAAGCATACAAACGAATATTTCTTTCAATATTTAATATCAATTAATTAGAATACACGTATAAAACTGTTTTAGGGTAGTACTACAATAAAAAAATTATTTAAATGCAATATTTTGGTAAACAATGAGTTTAGAATTAACTATTTTTAGAACATTATCCTTTTATCAAAAATGCTTCTATACCAATAATATTTTGGCTATATATAGTTCAATCCTCTGTACAGAGCCTGAACAAAGAGTTTTGAAAAATTCTCATAATTTTCTGAGTTATTACCAATTTATATAGAAATAATTACTGGTGTTTTTTGTTAAAATTTATCCACTCTGATATACTAAAATATGGATAAATCCACTTCTAAGTTATATATTTCAAAAATCCTACTTCAGGTTCTGTACATAGGTTTGCACTATATATAGGCAAAATATTATTATAGAAGCATTTTCCATAAAAGGAGAATGTTTGAAAAATAGGTCATTCTATGTTCATTTTTTGCCAAAATCTTGCATTTAAATAATTTTTTATTGTAAAAATAGTTTTAAAATAATTTTATACGTGTATTCTAATCTAAGTGGCACTAAATATTAAAAAATATTCATTTGTACGCTTTTCCAAAATCACGGTTCCGAACGCAGTCGGATACCTTAAATTCATCACAGAATGCATACTTTCTAAAGATTCATGACTACATTCTAAACATTAGTCCGAGCACGAAATTGGTTCGTCAATTCTTTCCGACAATAAAAAAGTTAAATTTGGAACTAAATTCATAAAAGCGCCGGCGGATACCACCTAAATATGATTGGTCTGAAACATTCAGCTGAGTTGAATTTTTCAGTCATATTAACAGGAAGAGAACAGCCATAACTACAACAGTTATCTCAGAACAACAATAAGATAACCTAAGCTGATGTTAAAAAGAAAATTAACACAAAAAACGTAAAAGAAGTCTCCAATCTTTTGTTCAGGAGTTCCAAGAAAAATAATTAACAGATAATTATATTCAAGGAAAACATTTTTTAGTGAAAACACTCATTCAAAAATAAATTAGGAAATGCGAATGAACCGAGGTACATAAACATATGAACAAACTACGTAATACATTTGAAAAATTATGTATGATACGGAGGAACATATATTGAAGGCCATCACAAATTTAACGGGGGAAATAAAGCCTTTTCCCAAAATATTTCTTTTAATGTCAGAAAAAAATACCCCTCCCCCCCTAAATTCATCTTGGAATTTTAAAAAAAAAGTGTATATACACATTTGATCATCTTTGCATTTTTTTCACCGAAGTTGTGACAGGTGATATCTTTTGATTTTGTATATTTTAATATACTTCCTATCTCTTCGATTTCTTATAAGCAGGTGATTTTTGCTAATTTTAATATGAATTTTTACCATTTGTGCAGAAAAGTGTAAGGTTTAAAACATCGAAACAAATTTTGCTAAATGATGTATTTTTTATTTTTTTGAAAAATAGTTTAAAATTTATGAACAAAAAAAATTACAAATTAGCTCATTTTCTGTTTTTCACACGATTACATTTGAAAGACATACAACAGAGCAAACATTCGCACATCAACTTAAAAATAAAGAATGTCATCACACACACATTTTGTATACCTCAAATTTTAAATTATCTCTTATTTATAAATTATTTTTAAAATTAAAATATTGAAATCGTTATTTTTTTCTATTTATCATATGATTAATATCTGGCTGTTTGACATATACCTTTTTCCTTCAACTTTCCTTTTTAATGACCTTTTACTTCTGGCCTTTGATGATATTTCATTAACAATACTTTCAGCCTCATTTTTTTTTCCATCTCATTTCAGTCTTAGCTTCTTTAGCCTAATTTTTTGGTTTGTGGAAGAATTTTAATTAATTTAAAACGTGTTAAGCAGTTTTAAAATTTTACAAATGTCGATCAAATAGGATAACGATAAAATATTTCTTACGAAATCCAACACAAAAAGAAGTAATTGAAGAGCACAAAACACTTTACAGTGAAAGCATGCGATTCAAAACATCGCGGTAAATTAAAATATAAAGTAAGGAATTTTCTCACATATAATTCCTTCCATTAAATAGATTGTTTATTATTGTTATTTATAAGCGACTCAAAATTTCTTTTTTCAATACAAGTTGCGAGTAAATTTTTTTCTTTGAATAACAATGATAGTCAAAAGTGTTTATTGAAAATTATGGTTAAGAAAGCACAAACTTAATCATCTTTATACGCTCGAGAATATTCTAAGAAATTATCGATAATGATGAATATTTATGAATATAAAACTAGGAACTGAAGCAAATACAATAAAATACTTCTTCACTATATCTTACACAACGATTACAATGCATTAATTCTTGAAGGATTATTAAAAAAACTTGAAAATGAAGATAATTACATTTGTGCTGTTTAAACACGAAATAAGGATTTTCCAATTTGTCTTATCTGTATAAATGTAAGAACAAAATAAATTGTTCGGAAATCACAAATTGCCCCACAAGTTTCCCGCTATATTTTAAGAAAAATAATCTTTTTCTCATGGATCATTCTACCCCACTCCCCGTAAAACATGTCATAAAACACGAATCCTCTATTTATCCCTTATGCTGAGGCTAATTTCTGCAATAATGTATTTCTTGTAATGGCTTTCAAGCTCACACATATGCAAAGAAGTAAAAGTTGCAACAAATTACTTGAAAAAAAAAAGAAACTTCCCGGAGATTAGCATATTTTTAAAAATCTCTCCCAGGGGGACGTACGACCTGCGATGGGAAACACGGATTTAGATACTCGTGTTCGTACAAACTCCATAGAGAACATGAATTTGTTTTGTATACACATTTATAATTTTCTTTTACGAGTTTTTTTTAAAATTTATTTTTGACTCGTGGAACCCCAGGGCTCCGCGGAACACAGTTTGAAGACCACTCACCTATACCATCGTTAAATATTACTGTTGCCTTTGCCTCACATTTACCCCAATATCCAGAAAGCTCTTGATACTTTTAGTCAGGGCTTCCAAATTATTTTCCGAATAAAATTATTCCTTATGTTTGCTGGTAGATGGATTATATATATGATTTTCCACTTCGGTAAATACACTCTAAAATTGCACTAAATGGGCAAAAATAGTGTATTGGTACATCATTTATTGAACAATGAGATTATATATAGATTATTAAGAAAAAAATTTTAATTTAAGGATTTTCAAATTTTTTTTTTTTGGTTGCCTCCTACGTGTGTGTACTATGTAAAACAGATTTTGTGCTCAAAATTTCATAAAAAGCTAGCTATTTCATTTTTTAAGGAAAACACTTAAAATGTGTGAAGTGATATTAAAATGCTACTCCTCCTTCAAAACTTAACATACATGTGTGAAATTTGATTTACAAGTACGTCAAACTATGCGTAACAAAAGTTGGTATTGGTTTTGCGATAACATGATTGGTATTCGTACAATACTTCTTTTTATGAATGTTAATTGAAAATTCCTTAAAAAATTTACAAATTCTGAGTTTAATTATTTTTAAAAAAATAAGTGTTTCTTTGATTCAAAAATGCATAGTAACTTTTGTTACATGTACTATTAGCAATAGGTAAAAAAAAAATTCAAAGCATTAGGCACAATAGGAAAAAAAACCTTAGCATTTTAAATGAAGACAAACTAGTTATTTTATCTTTCCAAGATAAGTAAGTTCAAAGTTTTGATTTTCCATAGGGAATTGAATAAAAACGAACTCAAAAGCTATCATAATTCTGCGTTTTTTTAAGTTTAGAGCTTTCAAATTTTGTCAGTTTATAGAAAAGTATATAAAGAATATTTTAAGTTTAAAAAATTAAATTTGATTTTTTGACACATTTTTGTCAATTGAATCGTACTGTGTCCCCTTAATCTACAAACAGAGTTTACAATAACCCAGGTGCTGTCCTCGCCACTTGACCGTGGCCTAAGATTACGAGGTCCATCGCCAGTAGCTATCATGTTACTTCGAATTGCGCCATTAATAACTATCAGATTTCGATGCGATTTGCTTTAGATAACATATTTGAAAAAACAAAGGTACTATCTCCTTTTTTGGTTTCATTGTAAATAGCTCGTTATTACATCATGATTAATCAACTTTAAAAAATGAAATTTTTCACTTAGGATGCGATTGTTTTGAAAAAAAGAAAATGCGTCAAATAGTCTATATCTCAAGTTGTCAGATTGATAGGTTCATTTATTAAAGTTTCACTTTGACGCTACATGAGGGCCATTAAAAGCAAATAATAGCGATTTGTTTTTGGCTACCGCTTTAAAAAAAGATTAAGAATAAACACAGGTGTAACGATTTTTAAAAAAAATAAAAGAACTCTGTTTTGTGTTGAAGAGGTAGAGATACAAGCCTCTCTACGCTGAGTAGAATAATACTTTAAAAATAGTATTACTTTTATATTCTTTTCTTTAAAGATAAATGAAACATTTTACGAAACTTTATACATGCAAATTCATTGATAAAAATATAGAAATGTCCAAAAAGTCTAATAAAAACGAAATATTTACGAAATCAAAATTACCTTTCCCAACAGACCAAAATGACATAAGATACATCGAATGCAAAAAATTATTCCCACCCCCTCACATATAATTTTCACAATTACTGACAATGATTTTAATTTAATTAAACTTTAAAAACTGTGAAAAAATAATATATATTATCTATAATTATCTAGATTTACTATAAATTGCCAAATAAAGATATTAAATAAAACATTAAAGTTTTACTATTAAGAACATAAATCAATAGTTCGCGTTAAAATTTCAATAATTTTAACTAAGGGCACCAAATTTGTGAAACGTTTTCAGCAGAGGATTCTAGCTACATAAGTCGAAGTATATATCGCAGTAAGTTTCTATATAACTGTAACTAATGAAAAATATGGCACGCTGTGTGTATTAGCTAAAAGCACATAGTTATATTCGTATTTATTGTAAGAAATGCAACTAAACATAAAATTTTATCAGAAATACGCACATACATTGCATATTTTTTACACAATGCTTCTTAAAAAGGTTTTGTGGGGAAAAATTTTATATTTTGATATAAAGAAAATAATAAAATAAGCAGCCAAGAAAAAGTAGTGTGTTGAAATCTCGAATCCTAACTCCACAGTGTTTAGTTTTTGTAAATTTTATTGGTAATTTGATCATACTGTAATACCTTTCACATCTCGCTCTTATATATATATAAGTAATTACACTATCCACACATTCTTTTTTCCCAGAAATTAGTTATTACTTAAGAATCTCAAAACATTTAATGCATATCAGTTAAAATTTAGTAACAATTTATTTTAATTTCAATCTAAGTATCATCTTATATAGACTAGAAGTACATATTTTTATTTGTGATTATAAATTTATAATATATTATAAAAATTTATACTATCAAGCATAAATGCATCAGTATCATTTTCGTTACACAGTTTATTTTACAAGCTCTTATTTAACTTCTAATGTAATTTGTTCGGGAGGAACCTTGCAACTCAATTTTGAAGCTGATATCTGAAATCGATTGAGCTGAAATTTTGTATACACGTTTAGTTTGAATGACAATGCATGTTTTGACCATTTAAATCCCCCCCCCCAATATTACAATTATTTTAAAATATTAATTAAAAACCTTAAAACGCATAATTGTTGTCCCTCTGTGGGCTGTTTATTCCGCTGGGATCGGCGATGTACAATGAAGAACGATGTGAGGAGAAAAATGTTTTGGAGTATTGACGTTTTTAAAGCAGCAATCTATAATTTTTATATGAAACTCAGACAAAAAATAATTAAAGAATCGGAAAGATCATTTATTTCGCCATGATACGGGGTATATATATATATATTTTACAAAATAATATTTGTATTTTTGACGAATTTTTTTAAAGTGAGTCAAAATTGATGCGTTTTTATGAAAATGATGTCTAAATTGTTGGGCGTGAATTTGTTTACGTTTAAGGTATGTGACTACTTTCGGAGTATTTTTTAAATATATAAATTTTCAACTAAATAAACACTTTTTTTATTTGAAATGGGGCTAAAACTAGGAATTCAAGTAAAATTTCCACAAAATTAAAAATAATTTTGGATACATTTGGAATTTTAAGTGAAATTTCAGTGAAAAATTGCAGTTACGTAAACCTTGTATTAAAAATTCTAATTAATATATTCAAATAATATTTGTGCAGCGCATAAATAACATCATTATCTGAGCTTAAAGTATACGATTTGTAATTCGTTTGAAATAAGTTATTTTTTTATGCAAGAACTCAATCTTTTACAAAAAAACTAATGTTATTTTCCCACAAAAAGTTTAATTAAATACATAAATATATACACAGATTATATTATAGTCTATACTGGAGATAAAATTAAATAAAACACTTTCTGAAAATTTCAATTCAATATCTTAAAAGGAAATCCTGTAGTGAATTTTACCCGTGAAGCAAAAAAATTGAAAAACATAGTTTCTTAGAAATTACCTTTAAAAATGTCAATGCAGTGAAAAAAAAATTTCTACTAATTGTACATTTTTTTAACTCACCATATTTTATAGGTCAAATCCTCTTTAGCTTCATGTTTAACTAGTATGGAACTTTTTTTTTAACCTTTTGCTCTTTCCTGGAGAGTTTTATAGACTATAACAATCATCATTTTTAGTGAACGTTTGATGAAAAAATTGCAGTTACAAAATATTCTAATAAATGTATTCAAATAATATTTACACAGAACTTGAATAACATCTTTATATGTGTTCAGAATTAAACGATTTGAATACTTTCGAAAGTTTTTCAAATATGTCAAATTTTATGCAAAAACAAGATTTTTTAAAAAAATTAATGTTTTTCTTTTCATAAAAAAGCAATAAAGTACTTTAATATATACACAGGGATTAGATTTTGTTTCGTAACACATAGAGCTAAATAAAACATGTTTTGAAAATTTCAATTCAATTTCTTAAAAATATTTTGTGTATGTGGATGAACTTCCGGTTTTTTAAACTCCATTTCCGGTTTACTAATTATGGTGTAACTTTGCTTCTAAATATCGTAGGCACAAAAATAGAGTGTTTTTGGAATCTTAAATGTATGGAATATAAATAAAAACAAAAGAAATTTTGAAAATTTTCACCGAAACGGCGAATTTTGGGTAAACGCACACCTTAAATCAGTGGTCTTCAAACCTTTTCAACTCAAGGAACCCCAAGAACTTTTGAAGGTGCTTTTGTGGAACCTCTAGAACTAGAAAGTGTTTTCTTATAACCCCATTACATCGAAGAATATATCTCAAAATAATATTTAAAGTAGATCAACATGTTATAGGCACTTCGCGAACGAAACGAATTTTGTAGTTCAATTTCAGTGGCGCTGTAAGCGCATTCCGTTTTGTTTTTTTTAGCTTCTGTATTATGATCTGAGCTGTAGAAGGAGTAGTACGAGTGGAGCCCACTCGAACAGACATGTATCAGTTAGCAGTTTTCCTTCATTAAATCTTTTTTATATCAAAAAGGACTCTGATTACTCATAAGAATAACAGAATTGAATTTTAGGTCGAGCTCATCCCGGGCAATCGAAGAATAAGGTAAGTGATACCTTTTTCTTTCTTAGAATTTATCGAAATTGAATTGAACTTTGAACTCTCATTGTTTTTCACATGGCATCCCTGCCGGGATCCGAGCTTGAAATAATTTTAGAATTTTGAAATCAAAAAGTTTGAACTAGAATTTTAGAACATTAAACTAAACATTTAGTTTGAATAGAATTAAATATGTATGTTGCATTTTAATTTGAATAATTGAAAATCGAAAGGAAAATGAAATATTTTGAATGTTGAATTTTTATATTTGAAACTGATACATTGAACTGTGTAAACTTTTCGAACAATGTCAATCTAGAATTTAGAAATTATTGAAATTTTTTTGATATTATTAGAATTATTGAAAATATTAAGGTGATCTGAACTTGTTTGGTGATTATTTCAATACATAAATATGGCCGAAGCACAAACATTCGAGTTGTTAAAAAAAGAAACGAAAATCATTCAGAACAGCAGTTACTAAAGTAGTTAATGAATTAGAAGCTGAGTTATCGAATTCTGATTTAAACGTTGATAGGTTAAGTGAACTGGTAGAAACTCTATCCATCAAATTTGAGCCTTTAACTTTAGTTGATCAACAACTGGAACCCCTTTTTAAGCCCGAACAATTCGATGGTGAATTTGAAATCACCGAAGAATACAGAGAAAAAGTGTTACTTTGGCAGTTTCGTGCGAAAAAGAAGATTAATGAATTTTAAAACCCCGTGTTACGTCACCCTCCTTCCAGACTACATTATCACAATCACAAGATGAACATTTCGGAACTCTGATAACATTCGCATTAAAATCCCAAAATACTATATTACACGATTCTATGGAGATGACGCTTCGAAATGGTTAACTTTTTGGAATAGCTTCGAAACAGCCGTACACAATAATGAATCTTTAAATAAAGTGGATAAATTTAATTATTTGAAGGCGCATTTGGGAGGATCTGCTTTAAACACTGTTGAAGGTTTTCCAATTTCGGCAAAAGCCTATGATGAAGCCGTAAAATTATTAAAGAACAGATTTGCTAATCCGGAAATATTAATTCAGGCCCATATGAACAAAATTTTATCATTACAGCCTTTAAAAAATTCTAATGACCTTCGTTCTTTTCGAAAATTTGTTGATAACTGTAATGTTCAACTAAGAAGTTTAAATTCATTAGGCGTATCTTCCGCAAATTATGGAAAAATTTTGTGCCCCATGTTGTTAAAACTTATTCCATCTGACTTGTTATTAGATTATAATAAATTACAACAAAATGGTTCGGGATCAGATATTCAGCAGTTACTCTCATTTCTTACGCAATCCTTGACGGCGCGAGAGCAGACTTATTCTACAAATAAATCATCTTTTGAATTATACGATTGTAGACAGGAAACGAAATCAAACTTTTCTCGAGAACACAGATCACATAAACAACAAAACCAAAAAAGTTTTCATACTGCATGCCAACTACTAACGGCGCCTGTTAAAGAAAATAAAGACAAAATAAAACTCAGCTGTATATTTTGCGAGTCCATGACTCATAATTCGAATGAATGTAAATACGTAATTAATTTGTCTTTAGAAGAAAGAAAGAATATTTTATTGCGGAAAGGAGCTTGTTTTAACTGTTTAAAAGTCGCAAAGCATTTATCTCGTAATTGCCCGATGAATAAAACAAAATGTGAAATTTGTTCGGGTTTACATCATAAATTTTTTTGTTTTAAGCAACAAAAAAGGGAGATAGAATCATTATCCACCGATCTAACAAACCAAAACACCGGGAAGTTTTTTTGCAAACATTAACTGTTTACATTAAAATGGAAAATTCCAAACAATTAGTAAGAGCTATATTAGACACTGGTAGCCAAAAAAGTTACATTTCAGAATATGCTGCAAAATTTATAGGTTTAAAAAGTATTGGGAAAGAAACAATTACTCACGGACTTTTTGGAGGACACAAAATCACCGAAGTTCATGATAAATATTTAATTAACTTGTGTAGTTATGACGGGAAATATAGTTTTAATATGGAAGTTAACGACCAGAAAAACATTTGCTTAGGAATCTCCAGAATTAATGACTCTCGCGTTTTACAGAAATTGGCAACACTTAATGTATTTATTAGTGATTCATCCGCAAACAACAAACTTTGCCTTTTCGAAAAACATTCTGATGAAATACATATTCTGTTAGGATCTGACATAGTTGGAAAATTATTTACTGGTGAGGTAAAACAACTTTCTGAGGGGCTTACAGCTGTGAATACCCACTTGGGATGGACAGTTATGGGGAAATTAAGTAATGAATCTAAATTTAAATCAGAGAATTCTCTTCTTTTCATTCTCTTCTTACAAATAGAGAAAAAATATCAGATCTTTGGGAATTAGACTCTTTAGGCATAAAAGATCCCAGTGAAAAGAGATCAAATTAGAATTGCAAGATCTTGCTTTGAAACATTTTGAGAATACGATATTGCGAGACGATGAGGGTAGATACATCGTTAGTATTCCTTGGATAGAAGGGAGTGGAAAACTTGAGGACCACTACAGCTTAGCTAAAGGAAGATTGGAGAAAACTGTAAAAACTTTAAAATTTACAGGCAGACTATTTGATTATGAACAAGTATTTGTAGACTGGGAAAAGAAAGCATTATTGAAAAGATTGCACAAGATGAACCAAACAAATGTGGAAATTTCATTATTTGCCACACAGACCTGTATTCAAGGAAAATTCTACGACTAAGATTCGTCCTGTGTTTGATGCGTCAGCCTCATCATGGAAAATCTTGTTCGTTGAATGATTGCATAGAAAAGGGGCCCAATTTGATAGAAATTATACCAGCTATTTTAAATCGTTTTCGCTTAGGAAAAATCGGAGTCATATCTGACATTCGAAAAGCTTTCCTACAAATATCTTTGCACGAAAGTAACATGAACTTCTTACGTTTCTTGTGGTGGGAAGGTGTAATCCGGAGAAAGCTGTTATCTACAGGCATCGTCGAGTTGTTTTTGGCGTTTCATGTAGTCCCTTTTTTATTGGCGGCAGTATTAAACTATCATTTTAAGCAGGCTCCTGAACATTTGGAAAAAGCTGCTGAAAAATTGAAAGATTCAATGTACGTCGATAACTGTGTGGCGAGTGTCGATTCATTCGAAGAACTTAAGTCTTTTCAACGAGATTCCACAGAATTGTTGGCATTAGGTAAATTCGACTTAGTGGATGGCGACATAGTGATATTGAACCAAATTTCGACTTTAGGGACAACCGACAGGAATCTGGCCACAAGAAATACAAATTATGTGGAGTATGAAAGAAGATACCTTTTCCATCTCTTACAGAGAAATAGACATCGAAAGAAAATTTGAGGCGTGGAAAAAACAACTTATGGAGAGATACAAAACATCAAGATTCCACGAAGATTATCGAATCTCGATTTTAAAGATGCGAACCTGTCATTACGATTTTTTCGTGATGCAACGAAATCATCCTATGCTAGACATGACTTTCATTTACCTTTTATACTTTCTTCCAATCATCCAGTTATCAAAGCTCGCATTAATTATAAGCACGCACAGTTAGACCATGATGGAGTTCAGATGCTTATGTACAGACTCAGAAAAAATTATTGGATTCTGAAAGGAATAAGAACCAGTAAAGAAGTCTTCAAGATTTGCATTATATGCAAGAGATCCAATGTGAAGCCTATATCGGTATCAGAAAGACTCTTACTTCAAGACCGGGTGAGAGATACTGCTATTTTTGAAATAAAAGGAAAAGACCTGGCCAGACCTCTCATTCTTAAGAATAGGGAGAAGAATTGGATTTTGATATTGATCTGTACAGTCTACAGAGCAATTTATCTTGAATTGTTGACCTCCATTTGGACTGAAAGCGGCACCAATTTTGAAGGTGATTACCGACTTTATCAGAAAGTGAATTTAGAAAAATTGAAAAATTTAGAGAAACTAAATCCAATTTCATGGAAATTCATCCCTCCCCAGGCTCTTTGGTGGGAAGGTTTCTGGGACCACGCCAGAAGAATAAACTGGAATTTAGGTAAAATTCTAAAACTCTACCCTGGCAAAGACGAGAAGGTTAGAGCAGCCCAAGTAAAAACTAAACTTGGAACTTTTCTGCGTCCAGTGCAAAAATTGTATCTCCTAGAGGTGATGGAGAAAACTAAATCATCTGTACACCCTACTAACTCTCCTTTATTTTCAGATGCTAATGAAGGAAGTCATTTACCTATTAATATAGATCCTGAACTGAGCAAACATCAGGGAGCGGCAACCCCTTTGACGCAACCCTGTTCCAGTGTCTCTAATGGTGGAGCTAGACTGGAGCCCAGAGCTGAGACAAGTTCACATCAGCAGGCAGAGACCTCTGCCATGCAGCCCTGTTCCAGTGTTTCTAATGGTGGAGGTGGACTGAAGCTCAGAGCTGAGACAAGTGGACACCAGCAGGCGGAGACCTCTTCGATGCAGCCCTGTTCCAGTGTTTCCGATGGTGAAGCCGGAGTGGAGCCGAGAGTTGAGACCCTTGAACTTCCAGATGACTTAACTTCTGACGTTGGACTTCAACAGCCTACACCACGACGATCTCGTTATGGTAGACTCTTGAAACTCCGAAAAGGACTAGTGGACTCTTATTGAGTTTTTTCTTTCAAAATCAAAAACTCAAGGTGGGGAGTGTCGCGAACGAAACGAATTTTGTAGTTCAATTTCAGTGGCGCTGTAAGCGCATTCCTTTTTGTTTTGTTTTTGCTTCTGTATTATGATCTGATGGTAGTAGGAAGTAGTACGAGTGGAGCCCACTCGAACAGACATGTATCAGTTAGCAGTTTTCCTTCATTAAATCTTTTTTATATCCAAAAGGACTCTGATTACTCATAAGAATAACAGAATTGAATTTAGGTCGAGCTCATCCCGGGCAATCGAAGAATAAGGTAAGTGATACCTTTTTCTTTCTTAGAATTTATCGAAATTGAATTGAACTTTGAACTCTCATTGTTTTCACA